>WNWU01008916.1:0-15781 GCA_012654045.1 Ptyas mucosa | reverse complement strand
TATATATCTATATAGCAACTGAAGTATTTATAATCTATATTTGTACTTATTATACTTAGATAATACTTATTTTTATTTACATATACATATATTGAAATATTTATAACTTGTATTAATCCATATCAATCTTTGTGTATTCACATACTTACATATTTAGTTCTGCATATTAATAGACTTTCACTTAATTGTAAGTGAATAGAGTAGTATACATAGAGATATAGAAATAGATCCAAGGTTGCTAAGTGTAATGGTAATAGAAGTTTAGGAAGGAAAGAATACATTGATGAATTATTGACTACGATTGATTTGTGTTATTATTGATTTACATATATATATAAGCAAATAGCAAAAATTATGGTCAATGGAGATCTTACAAAAAAAGTCAATATAAACAAAGGGGTTAGGCAAGGCTGTCCATTGTCCCGCCTCTTATTCATCCTTTCATTGGAAATATTATTGGCACAGGTAAGGGGAAATAAGGAAATAAAAGGGTTAAAAAATAAAAGAGAAGAATACAAAACAGGCCTTTGCAGACGACATGGCATTTATATTAGAGGATCCTTTGGAAACAGGAGAAAAACTCCTACTAGAAATAGAGAAAT
This sequence comes from Ptyas mucosa, assembly GCA_012654045.1. Classification (NCBI taxonomy): domain Eukaryota; kingdom Metazoa; phylum Chordata; class Lepidosauria; order Squamata; family Colubridae; genus Ptyas; species Ptyas mucosa. Next base: position 15,179 of record WNWU01008916.1, on the reverse strand, counting down.
TTGGAATAGTAGCAGGCCTGAAAATAAATAAAAACAAAACAAGGATAATTACCAAGAATCTCACACAAGGCCAAAACAAGAAATTAGAGGAAAAACTAGGAATTCAAATTGTCAAAAAAGCAAAGTACCTGGGCATTTAGCTCACGGCAAGAACATCTTCAATAAAGGAAGACAACTACTCAAAATTATTGCAACAAATTCAAAAAGATTTAGAAAATTGGGCAAAACTACAAATTTCTTTGATTGGGAGAATTGCCATGATAAAGATGAATATCTTACCTAAAATTTTATATTTGTTCCAAACAGTACCTATAAAATTGGGGGAAACCTTTTTTGACAAATTGAATAAAATTATTAGTAAATTTATATGGCTAGGGAAAAAGCCAAGAATCAAAATTAAAATGTTACAAGATGCCAGAAGTAAGGGTGGCTTTGGCCTTCCAGACTGGGAACTGTACCATCAGGCAGCAGTAATGTCATGGCTCAGGGAATGGATAAAACTAAAGAATGGATAAATCTAAAGAATGGAAGAATTTTAACAATTGAGGGCCATGACTTGCAGAAAGGTTGGCATACCTTTATTTGGGATGGAAAAGACAAAGCCCACAAGTATTTCCAGAGGCATCAAGTGAGGGAAGTACTATTAGAAACTTGGATGAAAATTAAAAGGAACTTTTATCCAAAAATCCTAAAATGGGTGTCGACAATGGAAGCCTTGGTCTACCGTAATTTAATTGATCTTAACAAAATAGTAACATATAAGGAACTGTTAGATGGATTAGGGAATTTGAAATCTAGACAAAAATTATTGGATGAAGGAATTAAAATTGATTGGTTGCTCTATTTACAAATACAAACAAAATATAAAAAAGATTTAGAAGTATATGGATTTCAAACTGACCAACAAGAAATGGACAAAATATTAACTGGGACTGATGAGAAAATAATTACTAAAATATAGAAATGCCTCCTTCAATTCAAAATGGAGGAGGAAACGGTAAAGGAAACGATGATAATTTGGGCGAAAAACTTTGGGTATCATATTGAATTAGAGTATTGGGAATAATTATGGGGAACAAATTATAAGATGATGTTGGCCGCCTATAAAGAAAATATTTACAAAATGTTTTATAGGTGGCATTTACCCCTGATGAGATTGGCCAAGATAGCCCAAAAAAATGCACCAAATTGCTGGAAATGCAATCATCAACATGGGACATATTTCCACGTGTGGTGGACATGCCCCAAAGCAAAGGCATATTGGTTAAAAATCCAAAAATGGTTAGAGGAAATGACAGGGGAAAAATTGCTATGAAACCCGAACTATTTTTATTGGGAATTATAAAAGAGAAGATTAGGAAAGAAATTTATTACCTTATACTTCACATAATTACGGCCGCCAGAATTTCATTTGCACAAAATTGGAAACAAAGATTTGCTCCATCAAATACGATGATCATAAAAAAGGTGCCAGAATGTGCAGAAGCAGATAAATTAACAATGGAATTAAAAGACCGAGAGGAAACGATTTATTATGAGACATGGAATAGATGGTATAACTAGTTGGAGAAACAATCCAAAATTAATGTATAAATGTATAAACATAAGAGAAGATTGTGTAATAGATAGGTATAAATTGTAGTGAATATAGAAATTAGTAAGTAATACATAAAATGTATGTGTATATAGTTGGTTATAGATATTATTACAGATGCCGGTATCGGAAAGCTGTAAAAATGTAACAAGGATGTTAAAGATGTAAATGTTGAATAAAAATTATCTTAAAAAAAAGATTTACACATGCATATTTCCTGTAGATAAGCATTCTTTGTTCTTGCCAGTCACACTCCACAATTACAGGCTTCCTGATTTACTTTCAAGTGTGTGTCAAGACCTGGCTTTATTTTAGCATACAGCCCATCAGAGGGTTGGAGTAAGAACAGGCATCCTCAAACTACGGCCCATGGGCCACATACGGCCCGCCAATGCAAAGTATCCGGCAGTGGTGAAATCCAATTTTTTTTACTACTGGTTCTGTGGGTGTGGCATGGTGTGGCGTGGTGACCACCTCTGGTCTACAGGAGTGCGAACACTTTGTGGCTTGTCACCTATGGCTTACAAAGTATCGTATACTCCAGCTATCTGCAAGGAGTATAAATCCTTCCATTCTCCACCATCCAGTCAAAGCTGAGGAAGCTCCTTGGATGAGAAGCGAAATGTCTTCAAAAGAAATAGACAAGAAATTCCAGTGGCCTCCTGAAAAAGCACCTTTGGGACTTCCCAAACTCATTACCGGTGTGGTATGCGGTGCACCCAATGGTGCATTCTTGGAACACCTTCCTAAGAGCTGTTGGAGAGGGGGACACTCTTGGTTTGTGAGGGGCATGCACTGTCCTCCACACTCCTCACAGAGGCATCAGTCAGTCTCTGCCTCCTCCAGATGGTTCTTCTCTCTTGCAGGACAGCAGAAGCGTCAGCAACACGCAGGAGCTGAGCATGGCCCTGGCAGAAGAAAACATTGAGACCCATGCCCTGGGCCGCCCCTTCCAGCTAGGGATGCTGTACGATTTTTGCAAGGATGTGCTCATCCCAGGTAGGAACTGGAAGAGGGACATCCCCTGTGGAAACTCTGGTGGGAGGGAGATGGGCTCAGCCCACGGTCACTTCAGGGCTTGGCTCCTGGACCTACAGACTGCTGGTAGCACCTACCTGGGTAGGGCCTGCCTGGAATGCCTATCCAACCCTTGGCCAGGCACACAGACAGGTCTTCTTGCTCCAAACAAAGTCACTGAAATGCTTTGGAAAATGATTACAAATGGAAGTGAGCTCCCAGCCAAGATGGCGATGCGAGGGACATTAATTCTGAAGTTGTGGGGCTGGTGCCTTTGGGGGGGGCAGGTCTGAACACAGAAGACCCCTCTGAACCCTTAATAAAAACAGTTTTTCCAGGGAGTTTGAAATCTCTCTTGAGATCAATGTATGCAGAGCAATTCTCATTCCTCTCTACTCAGTCAAAAGCTTTTGGAGTTTGCAGGAGTTTGCAAAACAGGCAGGTGGTTCTCTTGTTCATGGCTGGACAGAACAAATGAGGAAAACCTCCAGTAGAAATGATCTTCATTGTCCCACCTCTCTGGAGCTCCTCTATCTAGCTGCAGATGTTTTGGAAGACAGTGTTCAATTCATGACCATGTTTTCTTCTGTTCCACACAGGTATCACCCTTTGGGACCACAGCTCTCTTGAGAAGGACCTGACCAAGACATCTCAGCCCAAGACTGAATCTGAAATCATTGCATCTGACAGCATAGATGATAAGGCCTCCGCCCTGGACATCTCAGCCTCCCTCAAGGCCAGTTTCCTGGGAGGGCTGGTTGAAGTGGGTGGGTTGGCCAACTATCTTCAGGACACCAAGAAGTCCAAGCAACAGGCCAGAATCACCATTCAGTACAAAACCACCACCAAGTATGAACAGCTGACAATGAACCACCTAGGAAGCCAGAATGTCTCTCACCCAGCTGTCTTTGAGCATGGCACAGCCACCCATGTGGTCACTGCCATCCTCTACGGAGCCCAGGCTTTCTTTGTCTTTGACCGAGAAGTTTCTTCAACAGAGATGGTGAAAGATATTCAAGGAAGTCCCCAACTTACAGCCAAGTTGTTGATATCCATCACGGGAGAAGAAGAGGTCAAACTGACTGAGAAGGAGAAAGAGAATACTCTGAAGTTCAAGTGCAAATTCCATGGAGACTTTTCTCTAGAGAGAAATCCAGTGACTTTCCAAGATGCCATGAAAGTTTATGAATCTCTACCAAAAATGTTAGGGAAAGATGGGGAGAAGGCTGTTCCTGTGCGGGTCCGGCTCTACCCATTGACCAAGCTGGACACCAGAGCAGTTAAGATAGTCCGTGAGATCAGTGTAGAGTTGGTCTTAGATGTTGAAAAGATCTTGGAGGAACTCAATGAAATTGAGATGCAAACCTATGACCTAGCCAACGATCCCATTGCTGAGACCTTCCCTGAGATCAAGATGAAGATCCAGAAGTTCAAGGATCTGTGCAAGCAACACAGGCAGACTTTCCAGAAATGGCTGGCCACAGTGCTGCCTTCCATCCAGGGAGGAGAGCAGGAGGAAGAGACCCTGGTGGATATCTTGAGGTCCGTCAAACAGTCGCCCTTCAGCAGCCAAATGCTATGTGAATTTCTGGACAACAAGGAAAGCGAAATTAACATTGTCAGATCTTATCTGACTATTCTAAGTGAAATGCAAGTTATCTCATCCAAGAAGCTGGAAGAAATATTTCTTGACCCTCAAAATTTATACGTGGTCTCCTTTATATTCACTTCTTTGCATGAAGAGGGGCCATTTCTCTTGAGCTTACAGGATTGGCTTCAGGAGCGATTCTTGCAAGAATCAGCTAGGTCAACCAGGTCCATTCCTGAGGTGAAGAAAGGCATGGCCTGGTTTGAGGACAAGGAGAGGATCCACAATGCTCGCCAAGCTGCCAAATCCATCAAAGATTTTTTCAGTATCACTCAATCCAATGAGAAGGTCCACTTTATCGTGGCCTCACTCTCAGATGTGGACACCCCAGGAGTCTCCACCTACCTTTATGAAGATGGAGAGCTGGTCAGCAAGAACTTTGAGTTGCCCTCAAAACCTCTCCCTTTGTTGATTACTGAACTGAGGCATGATGGCATTCAGCTGAACTTTCAGCCAGCTGAACATGGGAAGGCTGCCATCTCCAGCTATCTGGTATGGTACAAGATTACAAGGGAAGAAAACTGGAAGTCAGTGAGGACAGAGGACATCAGGGAGATGTTCCTACTGAAAGATCTGCCTCCAAACACAGAGTACCAGTTCCAGTACACTGCTTGTTGCAAACTGGGCCTTAGTAAAACCAGTGACCTGAGCCCACCCATAAAGACCCTTCCCACCAGCCCTCCTCTGAAATTAAGAATGGTCACTGCAGCATCTTCTACCATCTCTGTGGTCTGGATGAGTCCCAACATCGTTGCCTCAGGAGTTGTGGTCAAGGAGTACAAGGTGGAATACAGAATGGTGGAGGCTGCAGTTGGGAAGGACCAGTGGAGTGAAAAAAAGACCTGGAAAAAAAGTTATCTGCTTGAAGGTCTGAAGCCCCAGACAGCGTATAGAATACGGGTGTCGGCCATATGTAATAATGGAGTTCTGAGTGTTCCCAGCGAGGAGGTGGAGATCTCCACATCACCGGAAGAAGAAAGTTATCTGAATTTTAAGTGGGTGTGGAATTGTTTGTATCCTGAAGGGTTCTAATATTAATTCAGTTTGACACAGGTTGGAACCTTCAGCAACCACAGCATAACTAGCCCATGAGTCATGCACATTCCAATGGCTCACTGACTGGAGGAAGAAGAGGAGAGAAGTTGCCAATTCACCAGTTCCCATCTTGGTTGGACAATGCGATCAATTGTTTTGGAAACTTGAGAAAGCTGAAACTTATATTGATGTGAAAAGCCTGGGAACTTTAGTACTGATGGTGGGGAAGGGAAGCAGCCAGGCTGCTGTTGCCATTGGGGTGGGACACATTGGGCCGCGAGACGCGTGTCTTACCTTTCCAGCACCATCACATGCTGGAAACTTCTGGGACCTTTACAGTACAAATTTATTTGGACACATCTTGTTGGCACTAACTGCTGAAAGCCATCATGCCTCAGTTCAGTAATCAACAAAGGGAGAGGTTTTGAGGGCAACTCAAAGTTCTTGCTGACCAGCTCTCCATCTTCATTATTATTATTATTATTATTATTATTATTATTATTATTATTACTATTATTATTTATTGGATTTTTATACGGCCCTTCTTCTTTCGGACTCAGGGCGGTGAACAGCCAAAAATAAAACATTTGTACACAAAAGTTAAAATAATTTTAAAATAATTAAAGAAAGTTTGGCCCATAATTTAAAACATTCAATTAAAATCAGTATCAATTTTAAAAACCAACATAAAATCAGGCCAGCCCGGCTAACTGAAAGAAATAGGTTTTAAGGGCCCGACAAAAAGTCCAGAGGTCTGGGATCACTCGTATCTCTGGGGGGAGATCATTCCAGAGGGTAGGTGCCATCACAGAGAAGGCTCTCCCCCTGGGGGTCACCAGCCTGACGGCACCCTGAGGAGGCCCTCTCTGTGGGAGCGAACTGGCCGGTGGGAGGCAATTGGTGGCAGAAGGCGGTCCCGTAAGTACCCCGGCCCTAAGCCATGGAGCGCTTTAAAGGTGATCACCAGCACCTTGAAGCGCACCTGGAAGTCCACCGGAAGCCAATGCAGCTCGCATAGGAGAGGAGTCACATGGGAGCGCCCCGTCGCTCCCATAATCCCCCGCGCGGCCGCATTCTGCACCAGTTGGAGCCTCCGGGTGCACCCCGAGGGGAGCCCCATGTAGAGAGCGTTACAATAGTCCAGACGAGAAGTGACGAGTGCTTGAGTGACTGTGTGTAAGGAGTCCCGATCTAGAAAGGGGCGCAACTGGCGTATCAGGTGAACCTGATAGAAGGCCCCCCTGGCCACGGCCGTCATATGCTCTTCTAAAGACAGCTGTGCATCCAGGAGGATGCCTAAGTTGCGGGCCTTTTCCATGGGGGCCAGTGATTCGCCCCCAATAACCAGCGATGGTGCCAGCTGGCTATACCGGGACGCCGGCAGCCGCAGCCACTCGGTCTTGGAAGGGTTGAGTCGAAGCCTGTTTCTCCCCATCCAGACCCGCACGGCCTCCAGGCACTGGGACATCACTTCCAAGGCATCATTGGGATGGTCTGGGGTGGAGAGGTACAGCTGAGTATAATCAGCGTACTGATGGAACTCCATCCCAAAACCACGGATGATCTCACCCAGCGGCTTCACATAAATGTTGAACAGGAGGGGCGAGAGGACTGACCCTTGTGGCACCCCACAAACAAGGTGCCTCGGGGTCGACTGCTGCCCCCCTGTCAACACAGATTGCAACCGGTCGGAGAGATAGGAGGAGAACCACCGTAAAACGGTGCACCCCACCCCCAGTCCCTCCAGCCGGTGCAACATGATACCATGGTCGATGGTATCAAAAGCCACTGAGAGAGCTAACAGGACCAGGATAGAGGAATAACCCCTACCCCGAGCCCTCCAGAGATCATCCACCAACGCGAACAATGCCGTTTCCATGCTGTACCCAGGCCTGAAACTGGTGTTCTGTCCCCGTCTCCCACATGCACAAACACCCACCCCAAAGGGTTAAATAATTGTTCCAAAACAGTCAAAGGTTCGTTATCAAAACTTGGCAGCAACGCAGCAGCTGCCTGCCAAGAGCTTTTACTCCAAGAAGGAGGGGTTGTTCCTCCACCAGATAACACAAAATACAGACAGTTTGAAGTAGTCCAGTAACAGAAATCCACAACAGATGAGGCGTTGTTCGTCCCAAAAGTGCAAGTGACTCACCAGAGTTTTTGCTTTGTCCGTCACAGAGCTGGAATGGCCATCACCCTCCCTTATATAGCCTGTGGGGTGAGGTCCAGTGACTCAGCTCAATCTGTGGCACGTCTCCTCATCTGCTGTGACCGTTTAGCACGCCGACGCTGGCGTGGATCCAGCCACAACTTGTCTCCCTCATCACTCTCCGACAGATTGGAGACACCTGGCTCCTGGCCAATCTCCTCTCCTTCGGCCGACACCTGAGGAATTGCCACAGAGGAGGGGCCGGGAGAGGGAGGCCTGGCCGGCTCCTCTCCTTCATGTTTGGAGCCTTCTTCCTCCAATACGATGGGCTCGGGGGTCGGAGCCACAACAACCGGACTGGAGCGGATCTAAATAGACAGCTTCATCCAGGTACTGGGGAAGCTGTCGTGCCACCACACTCTCAACAACCTTCGTAATAAAACGAAGATTGGAGACTGGACGATAGTTAGCCAAAACAGCCGGATCCAGGGAGGGCTTCTTGAGGAGGGGCCTCACAACCGCCTCTTTCAAGGCAGCCGGCAGGACACCCTCACTCAAAGAAGCGTTAGTAATCCCCTGGAGCCAGCCTCGTGTAACCTCCCGGGAAGCCAGCACCAACCAGGGGGGACACGGGTCCAATAAACATGTGGTCGTGTTCAGTCGTCCCAAGATCCTGTCCATGTCCTCGGGAGCCACAGGATCGAACTCCTCCCAGATAACACTCTCAAGGTCTGCCTCAGTCATCTCGTCTGAACTAACCCAGTCAGCGGCCAAGTCTTCCCGAATCTGAGTTATTTTATCATGCAGATACTGTACAAAATCCTCAGCTCGGCCCTGCAAGGGGTCATCCTGCGCTCCCAGATGGAGGAGGGAGCGGGTCACCCTAAACAGGGTGGCTGGGCGATTATCTGATGACGCGATAAGAGCGGCGAAATAGCTAGATTTCGCCGCTTTTATCACCACTAGGTAGGTCTTAGTATGAGACCTTACCAGTGTCAGGACAGATTCGGACCAGCTGGCCCTCCAACCACTCTCTAGGCGTCTTTTCCGGTGCTTCATCTCCCTCAGCTCCTCGGAGAACCAAGGAGCTAAGTGAGTTCGGTGCCAGGTCAGAGGCCGCAAAGGCACGACATGGTCCAAAGCCCCGGCGGCTGCGCTATCCCAGGCAGCCACCAGGTCTTCAGCCGAGCCGTGAGCCAGAGTCTCAGGAAATGGCCCAAGCTCCATCTGGAACCTATCAGGATCCATCAGGCGCCTGGGGCGGAACCACCTGGTCGACTCTGCCACCCTGTGACAGGGTGCGGCGGTCAGAAAGTCAAGTCGAAGGAGCGAGTGGTCAGACCATGACAAGTGTTCAATGCCTATATCCCCTGTATCAAGGCCACTCGACCACTGACCAGAGATAAAAACTAAGTCCAAAGTGTGTCCACCTATGTGAGTAGGGCCATGAATTACTTGAGTCAGGTCCATGGCCGTCATGGAAGCCATGAACTCCTGAGCTACCTCAGACATTTCACCGATAGATGGCAGGTTAAAATCCCCCATGACCAAAAGTCTGGGGGTATCAACCGCCACCTTGGCTATGACATTGAGGAGACTCCTGGGGTGTCCACATCTGGGAGTGAGGCCACGATAAAGTGGACCTTCTCATTGGATTGATTGATACTGTTCAAGGAGTTTGGCTGAACTTGCCAGAACGTTTTTTCTACGTGTCTCCCTGGACAGAAAGGTGAGGAACGTGATGGTGCTGGAAAGGTAAGATGTACGTCTTGCGGCCCAACGCGGCCCACCCCAATGGCAACAGCAGCCTGGCTGCTTCCCTTCCCCACCATCTCTTTATTGAGAGGGGTGGCAGGTGGGGCGGGCGAGAAGCAGGGCATGCATCTTACTTTTCCAGCACCATTGCTTTCCTCGCCATTCTGTGCAGGGACACACATTGTAAAAAAACCTTTCTCGCGAGTTCAGCCAAACTCCTTGAACTCGCGAGAAAGTTTTTTCTACAACGTGTCTCCCTGGACAGAAAGGCAAGGAACGTGATGGTGCTGAAAAGGTAAGACGTACATCTCGCGGCCCAACGCAGCCCACCCAAATGGCAACAGCAGCCTGGTTGCTTCCCTTCCCCACCATCTCTTTATTGAGAGGGGTGGCAGGTGGGGCGGGCAAGAAGCTCGTGGCGGTGCTGCAGTTCATGCATGCATCGGCACAAGCCTTGCAGAGTCCTGCTCCACGAGGAAGCAGCGGTGGCGGGAGACATCAGGGCAGCGGCCAATGCGAAGAATGGGGAGGGGAGGCGATGGCAGCAACGAGACATCCAGTCCCATGCTTACCGCCTCCTGCACCCCCAAAATAATAAGACCCCTCCGATAATAAGGCCAAGCTGTTAATTGGGGGGGTCAAAAGAAAATAAGACCCTGTCTTATTTTCGGGGAAACACGGTATATCCAATAAGGACAAAATGCATGTAAGTTATAGCCACACCCTGCAAGAGTGGCTCAGAGTATTATATACATTTTACACCAATAGAAACAAAGTTTATCCAATCAGACAAAGGTTCATCACCAACGTGATCTTTAAAACATTCTTTGTTTAGGCCCCTGTCTCTGTCCATGCTTTGCTATCTTACAGAGTATCCCTTGTCCTTGTGTCTTTGTGCTCCTAGGCAGCCCCCCTTATCTATGGAGTAGGATGTTCCTGGGAACTGTCTCCAAGGATGTGCCTAGCTCTGAAGCAAATTACAGAAGCAGGAAACCAGATAGAAAAGGATACAATTCTTACATAATTAATTCCTAACAAATGATTCCTAACCATAGCAAAATAGTACAAGCAAATTCTTTAACAGAAGCAAAGAGCAAAGGTTACATTGATTGGTATCAATATGGCCTTTCATTTTCCTCCCTTTTCTTATGACAGGATGCTTCCTGTCAATGGTGGACTAGGGGAGCATTCAAGGACCATGAGTTTTGTTGGTCTAATGGGATGGGTGCAGGGGTGAAATCTACTTACCTTCCTTACTGGTTTGGGAGTGCACGCATGCGTGCATCACATGTGCACACAGACCCTCTGTGCATGCGCAAAACCTTCTGCGCATGCACAGAGGGTAAAAACCCACATTTTTAACCAGGAAGTAATGACACCCGGGAGGGTGGGCAGAGCCTCGGGCCGTCATCACTACCGGTTCTCCGAATCACCTGCCACAATCGCTACTGGATCACCCGATCCGGTCTGATCCGGGAGCATTTCACCGTGTGTGTGTGTGTGTGTGTGTGTCAGTGGACACTGAGGAGGCCAAGACTGCCATCCCAGTGATGGGAGATGTAACCATATGCTGAATCAGAGGGATGAAATGGGAGGAGAAGGAGATCTCCAAAGGCTAAAAACACTAGAAACCCAATCCTTTTCCAATGGGAGAAGATACTGCTAAACCAGTTGAAATCAACTGCCCCAGTCCAAGTCTGCACCGGCATCCTGGCAGCAATCTCCTCCATAACTTCTTCTGGACCATCTATCTGTAAACAACAAATTGTGAGATAAAATTTTCAACACACACCTCCCTCTGTTTCTGACAAAAAGTGTAACGCAAGTCTCTACTAATGGATGGGGCCACCTGAAGATGCACCTCACATGACACCATGGGGGGCTGGGGGTTGGACATTCAGCCAGGGTCCTTGGGGGGGGAGGGATTTGGGGATACTTTCAATATGTACTTTTTGCACCTTTAGCCTCAGATCTTGCTTTTCTTTCATTGCTATCAGTTCAAGCTCAGTAAAAGTACCTTTCTCTACAAACATGGAGTTGGGGGTTTCCTTTCTTGGGTTTTGAACGGAGGCACGCCTGACATTCTGCTATTTAGCCATTAAAGTTAAAGCAATAGCAGTTTCATTAGTTATTATTTCAAGCACAGCCTGTAACCTTGTAAGTCTATCCAACATATAAATGGGAGTTCTATAACCACACATTTCATCTTCTGCCCAGGTGGCTGGTGCGTATACCTGAATTCTGGCGGCCACTCATTGTAGATCCGTGGCCTGCTTCCACATAAACAGGTACACCTAGTGTGTCACCTTGTTGCATGGGCAGAGGAGAAAAAAAAACCCACATGCTCCATTCCAACGGCTAGGCAATTGCACATAGGCAAACTTTCCACATATCCAATGTAAGCCATCTGTAGCATGCCAGTTAAGAATTTCATTAGCCACATTCGTCCATAACCCACTCAGTCTAGGTCAGTGGTGAAGTCTAAATTTTTTTACTACCAGTTCTGTGGGCGTGGCTTGGTGGGCGTGGTGTGGTGTGGCTTGGTGGGCGTGGCAGGAGAAGGGTACTGCAAAATCTCCATTCCCACCCCACTCCAGGGGAAGGATACTGCAAAATCTCCATTCCCATCCTACTCCAGGGGAAGGATATTGCAAAATCTCCATTCCCACCCCACTCTGGGGTCAGCCAGAGGTGGTATTTGCCGGTTCTCCGAACCGATCAAAATTTCCACTACTGGTTCTCCAGAACCTGTCAGAACCTGCTGGATTTCACCCTTGGTTTTGGTGCATTTTCAAATGGGTTACTGGGTTGTGTCAGGTTAATTCCAGACTGAAAGGTTACATTCAGCAAAGAAAAGACCCTCACCTGTAATATATGGCTTTTCAGATTAATCATTGCATTATATTCTCTGCCTATTAGTTCTACCGATAAGAAAATTAATATCCTATATCTTCAGCGATTATGATATCACTATCTCCTGGGACTGCTGTGTTCAAGTCAGGTTGACCAAATTAAGTGCCCAAATTCTTACACATTTAATTTACCTGGTCTCCCACTATTACTATATCACAAGGTTCTTCACAAGCATATACTGGTCTACAATCTCAACAATTCAGCGAACATTCAGCGATACAGTCACAATCACAGAACCAACACATCCTGTAGGGTGCAAAGCTCCACAGCTTCGCTTGGGAACTTCAGGTGGAATAACAGGGGCCACCACTCAGGCAGGAAAAATCAAAACGTTGGTACTCCTGCAGTGAGAAAAAGAAATTGCAAACAAAGCCCTTTCATACCACCATGATCACATCAGCTTTTGGTAATGTTTATTCTCAGCCGGTCTTCTCCAGGAACCACTTTCCACTCTTTAAGTTCATCAACTGGTCCTTTTACGCATGTGTACTGGATCCACCCTTTCTCTTACGAGAGGCTGCTGATGGAAGCGAGGAGGAAGGTGCCCAGGCTCCATTTCAGTGGTGGGTTGCTCCCGGTTCTGTCCGGTTCTTTAGAACAGGTAGTAAAAGCAGCGGGAGGCTCTGCCCACCCACCTGGATGTCATAATTGACAAACTGCGCATGCGCAGAAGCGCAAACGTGCTCCCGTTGTGAACTGATAGTAAAGGTAAAGTAGAACCCACCCCTGCTCCATTTGTCTGAGTGGAGGGGGTGTTGCTGCTGGGAGTCCGGTTGTGACTCTTGCCATCCTCATCCCTAATTATGACAGAGGGGGAAGAGCCCAAATGGTGGCGACGTGCCTGGAGGTGATGTGGCTGCTTGGTTGCTTTTACCCTTTTGAGATCATGAATCTCAATCAGTCGCTGGGCACTCTCACACTCCGGTCAGGGCTCTGCTTGTATGGTGCGTAGTTGCACCAAACTGATCTCTCACGCCTGCTCAGGTAGCTCAAATCAGGGGTGAAATCTAATTTTTTTTGCTACCGGTTATGTGGGCGGGGCTTAATTAGTGGGCGGGGCTTGGTGGTAAGGTGACTGGGAGGGCGTGACTTGTTGGTCAGGTGGGTGTGGCCAAGTCAATGTCACTGCTTTGCCCTTTTTTAACCTACAAAACACAATACAACACAACTGGCTCACCCACAATATAAAAGCAGCTGTGCTAGACCCAAAATGGCCCCTGCAACAAGCAGGAACCTCACACAGCCACAAAAAGCCCAAAAAACCAACTTTCACCCTTTACACACACAAAATTCCACATACAGCTTTGTGAGATTTTGTGTGTTTGTGTAGTTAGAGTGAAACACTACAGAAACACACTAAATCTCAGAAAGCTGCACAAATATTATTTTATTTTAATTTATTTTTATTTTTATATAAAAGCAGCTAAATTTAAAACTTCCTAAACTTTAAATGGCTAGGTCTAAAAAAAGAACAACTAAAACAACCCCAATTAACTATTTTTTTAAAGCTCCCAAAAGGGAAAAAAACTTACCCAATAGAACAGGGGTCTCCAACCTTGGCAACTTTAAGACTTGTAGACTTCAACTCCCAGAATTCCTCAGCCAGCTTTGCTTTGCTGGCTGAGGAATTCTGGGAGTTGAAGTCCACAACTCCCTGCCTGCTTGATTGCAGGCAAGGAGATTCAGTTGCTTGCTGATGCAATTGATTGCAGGGATTACAGCAAGGCGTTGTGACCAGCAGCTAAGGTAAGCAAGCTGAGGGGGGAGGGGGAGGGATCGTCAGAGCCATTTAAAAGGAAAAAAGTTTTTTTCTTTTACATGGCTCTGGCGATCCAAGATGAGTTGCCTGTTTAGCAGGCAACTCAGCTTCGATCGTCAGAGCTTGGCTGGTCAGAGCCATTTAAAAGGAAAAAAAGGCTCTGATGATCGCACGGCTCAGCTGGGCATGGGGGGCGGGGGCAGGGATTTTTGCTACCGGTTCTCCGAACTGCCCGCCGCCATCGCTACCTACTCGCCCGAGCTGGTCCAAACTGGGAGCATTTCACCCCTGGCTCAAATCCTCCCCCTCCTCCTCCTCTGGATCAGTTCGGTGCGCATTGCTCATCTTATACACACGATTGTTTGGAAGAGAGGCTGCACTTGAAAAGATGGGCCAGCCTGTTTTGGTAGAGAGAGAGGTGTTGATTGGGCTTATTTCCTAGGAGGGAAACCTTCCGTGTTGTGCTTATTTCCAAGGCTGAGCGAGCCGCCTAGTCACGTGATGCAGTGAGTACGACACTTGTGTTCTAGTCCTTTCGTCAGGAACCTGTCTGATCTCTTACTTGCTGCAAAGTTTGTCTCCCAGTTGATATTAGGGTAGTTAAAGTCCCCCATTACTATAGTGGGGTGTTTAGCATAACGTTCATCTGCTCAGTTGGCTGGCCTGTAGTATACAGGTACACCTAATATTAATACTGCAGTGTCGGAAGAACTGAAGTGTTTCCACAGCAAAAAGAATTTGCCAGGGACATCACTGTTGCCTGGGGGAGCTCAGTTAGCATCTCGTTTCCTGTCCCTAGGAAGTTGCTCACTGAAGTGCTACCATTGATCTACTTGCGGTTGCCCGCTTTCAAATCACTGGATCAGTGGGAGCTGGAGCATGTAACAGTAGCTCCACCCAGCTGGTGGCAGCAACAGGTCTTAAAGCCTTTCCTGACCAAAACGGAGCCCCAGAGCAACGCACGTATTCCTCCTGGTTTCCGTTCTCATCTTGCAAAGATGGCAAAAGACTTTGCAAATGGAGGGAAAGCTTTGATGGTTCAGCTTCCCACCATTTGGAAAGCCTTTTGTTGCAGATCTCATCCAGGCCTCCATTTACAGAGAATGGAGGTCTAAAGTACCGTGAAATTACACGTGATCAGTAGCTGGTGGTTCTTTAGGCCTCCATTCTCTGCGTATACACCAAAGGCCTGAAGCAACAAAACAGGGCCAAGAAAGTGAAGGCTCTCTAGTTCTTTGCAAAGTGAGTACGTGTTGTGGTTCTGTTATAGAAATGAAAGACTGAAAAACCTTCCTGGGTCAGACAGATA
>WNWU01008915.1:51435-71490 GCA_012654045.1 Ptyas mucosa | reverse complement strand
CAGAATATAAAATACAAAGAAAATGAAAATAATGGGAAACTAAGGGAAGGAAAAGGAAAAGGTGTGGGGGAAGAAGGGGAAAAAGAAAAAAGGCATTGATTTCCAACTCTTTTTAGCACAGTGGAAGGATAAGAACATTACAACCTCAACTTTTACTTTTACACAATAATATATGCTAGCCATTCTTTACAATAGCAATTCTATCTTATCAGCAAAACCAAAATTAAAGTTCCATTTTTTAACATCAGAAGCACATAATCCAGAAGTAATTTCCAAAGGGAAACAAAATTAGATATGTTCTTTTCTGTGAATAAAGGGACAGTTTAATTTAATCGTCTTTACTTTTTTTCATTTTTGCTTGGGAAATAATCTACCATATATTTCTGTTTATACTTATTGATCTTTATAAACTATCTATATTGATATTTAAAAAATTGACTACACTCGCTCTCAAGTTCTTTAACCTTAAAGAAGGAAAAACATTGTTATTAACATCCAATTTAACACCTTAGACTTGTCTTTAAAAATATTAATATTAGTAAAATATTAATGAAAATATTTGAAAATATATTTAAAATCAAATAAATTGAATAGTTCTTTTTTACTTCCTCCTAGCATTCAGATTTCCATATTCAATTCACTTTATCAACCCAAAACTACATTAAAATATTTTTCTTCACTAGAATATCTATCAAATCTCTTTTTCTTAAGGAAATCTAAAGCTTGTTAATATCCATGAAGAAAACATTGCAAACTTGTTCTCTTGAGAGTTGTAGACCTGCTTGGAGCTCTTGCTTCAGTTTTGTTGAGAAGGTTGTATTTAAACCATCATCATAATGTATTTATTTATTTATTTATTTAATCGTATTTCTATACCGCCCTTCTCCCGAAGGACTCAGGGCAGTGTACAGCCAAGATCAAAGACATAAACATGTAAACATAGATAAAATTACAGTTTCAAATTATTATAAAGTTCAGCTAAACAGAATAGGACCCAACATTACATTGACAAGTTTAAAATCATTTAACTGTTTAGCTCCGCCTTTTGGAACATCAGGGTCTTGAGGGCATGGCATAAAGCCCGAAGGTCGGGGATGTTACATATATCTGGGGGTAGTTCATTCCACAGGGCTGGAGCCCTCACAGAGAAGGCTCTCCCCCTGGGGGTCACCAGTCAACATAGTTTGACTGATGGCACCCTGAGGAGACCCTCTCTGTGAGAGCGAACTGGTCGGTGGGAGGCTATTGGTGGCAGAAGACGGTCTCGCCGATACCCAGGTCCTAAGCCATGGAGCGCTTTAAAGGTGGTGACTAACACCTTGAATCGCACCCGGAAGATCACCGGGAGCCAGTGCAGCTCGTGCAGGAGGTGTGTCACATGGGCACAACGAGCTGCGCCCATAATCACCTGTGCGGCCGCATTCTGCACCAGTTGGAGCCTCCGGGTGCTCCTCAAGGGGAGCCCCATGTAGAGAGCATTACAGTAGTCCAGTAGTCCATAATAAAGACTAGTATTCAGATTTGTATTCCAGATTACAGTTAAATCCTTTACATTGTCAGATATGTGTGAAATTGCCTCAGTGGTTTGATAATTTTGTACACTTGCATCTCCAAATTAATCATCTTTCTTCTCGTTACTTGAGTAATTTGTTGATTGGCTCTTTTTTATATCATGCATATCATTTATCATATTTGTTCTTAGGAAAAATTTGATTCTGTTCAGAAATTATTTTCTTCTTTTCAGACATGGAGAATTGTGACCGTTGCCCAGAGGATCAATTCCCAAATGAAGGTCACAATGAGTGCATTCCAAAGACCCCGAATTTCCTCTTCTTTGAAGAGCCATTGGGCATTACTCTGGTGTCTCTGTCTCTTCTTTTTTCCCTGATTACAGCTTTTGTGTTTGCAATCTTCATTAAGCAACAGGACACTCCCATTGTCAAAGCCAACAATTGCAACATCACCTACCTTCTACTTATCTCTCTCTATATGTTACTTGAAAATGCCCAACCCCAAACTGGCAGGGCAAGGGTTAAATACTCCCACCCATCTGACCTTCCCCTTTGACCCCTCCTTACCTTGACTCCACCTCCCAGGTATATAGGATGTTGCCCAGGGGTCCGGAGGGTATTCCTGATGTTCACCTGCAACAGATAAGATGATGTAAATAAATAGATACTGATCAAAGGAAACCACGTGTCTTGAATTATTGGGTTCGATCCTCGGAAACAATCTAACAAAATGGTAGCAGAGGATGGTTACCAACCCAATTAAAACAAGGCATGCAAAAGAAATACAAATCATCTGAAATAAAAAGAAGACCAAACACCCGAGCATATGCAAGAAAGATGGCAACGCAAGTACCGACCGCAAGGGACCAGACAAGGGAGGAGAACAAGCCGAACTCCAGCCCAGGTACCCCAACACCGACCAAGAAAAACAGCGACCTCAAAATTGAAAAGAAAAAAGAAAGCATTTTAAAAAAGAAGTTGCTAGACCTCATCGAGGCCGCACCAACAAAACAGGAAATCATCGCGGAACTCCGAGCCCAAGGCGAGGACTGAGGAGCAGCGACTGATGCAGAGGACACAAAGCCAGACAACGATGAAGAAGAAACGGTAGGAAAAGAATGCTTAGATTATTTACCTACCGAAGAAACCGAGGCTGAAACCGCACTCGCCTCATGGCAGCCATCTTGGGGAGTGACATCACCCAAGATGGCTGACCAGCCACCAATGAGGGACCGAGATTTGAATTTCTTGGCGGGAACCGAGGCCTGCTCGAATACTGCTGAAGAAAACTACAACTACAAAATAGAAAAAAATCCCGACTACGACCTAAGCGAGTGGGACAAAGAACAACCTAGATCACCTACTGATCTAGAAATAGACAAGGCCATGCAACTGTTACACGCGGCCTTCGGCAACAAAACAAATCTACCGGGGCCACATCCGTACCTGCAGGCCACAACCAGAGAGACCAACGACAAGCTAAGGGCCCCTAGGGAAAACTACCTCACCTATGAGGACACCACTAGCTGGGCACCGTATACGCAGCCACCCACCGGGGAACCCTACACGCGGCACCCGAGACCCGAACCGGAACCCAGAGGGACAGCGCCATACCTACCGATCCGGAGAATCGACCCAAGGCATCCGGAGCAGCCAGCCAATGAGACTTCCAGGAGGAATCCAGGGCGATCCATCTACGTTGATCCGAGCTGACCGGACAGCCGCCCAACCTTCGCAGAACCTTCGACCTTCCCGATCGACTCCAGAGGCTTCTCGGGGATCCAAGCGGACACCCAGCCGGACTACAGCCGACTGAGGCACCCGAAGAGCGAGCCATGGATCCATCCCACCGGTTGGGGCCTTCACCCAGGAGCCACGGACAGGGGCTCCTTCTCCCTCGGTTGCCGGCAAAGAATGAGGTCCGAGCATGCGCAGTATCCACCTACAAAAGAAAAAACAGAAAAAATAGAGACAAGTCAGCACAGAGCAATACCAAGCATCCCCAAGCCATACTGTGAGTTCCCTCACATTAAAAACCATGGACAGCGACTGAATGTAAGTAGTAACTCACATAATTCAATGACTTTGCCAGCAGACTTTCAAAAACTTAGACTAGATGGGACAAACCTCCTTGAATGGAACCAGCATTTGCAAATAATCTTTATGAGGGAAGATATGCTGTTCTTAATTGATGACCCTCCTAGGAGACCATGGACTTTTGAAGTGGACTGTTTGCACCATAAGGCTTATTATCTTTTAATTGCCAGTGTATCACCACGTATTTACCCTAGCCTTAGCAATCACTTAACAGTGTCAGAAATGGTACACAAAATATTCAGTTTGTTTTATAGCAAAAGTGCATCCACAACCACCAAAATATCAAGGGAATTCTATTCAGCCAAGCACAGGGCAGGCACATTAATGGGTGAACACATAATAAACCTCAACGCCACTAGGGCAGAACTCATGCAGAGAGGGGAAATGATCTCAGACGAAAGTATGAAAAGCATAATAATTAAGTCTTTGGATCCCAGCTGGGATAACTTTATAGTACAGTTAGATAGCCTCAGCTTAGAAAACCTTTCACTAGAAATGCTCACCAATAGACTGATAGCAGAGGACAGTTTAAGAAGAGATAGATCCACAAATCGCAGAGAAAACAGAATAGTCAAAAGGGTTGGATTCCAGGTCAGAGAACAGAACACACCAGAATGTTATACCTGTGGGTCTAGTAACCATTATAAAAGGGATTGCCCCAGAAATGTGAGAGAAAGGGGGCTAAGCTATCATAGGGAAAGACAAGGAAGAAGAGCAGGCACACCAGACAGATACTCATCAGAAGATAGGTACAGGCGCAGGGACTCACCCAATCCCAGGGACAGGAAGGGAAGGAGAGATAGCTCTAGGGAAAGCCAACCCGGGTCAATGTACGGCCTTGGGGAACGCAAAACCACACAAACACAGATAGGGGAGGAAAACCTGTGGCTCATTGACTCAGGGGCCACCAATCATGCCACCAGCAACAGGAAACTACTCACATCATTCAAAGAAGAAAGCTACCACATCAAGGTGGCGAACCAAGACAGGGTTCTTGTAACAGGGAAAGGGAGCACCTACATAAACGGGATAGGCAAGCTAGAGGGGGTATTGCTTATACCTGAAATACCCCACAACATACTTTCAACACTCAAATTATGCAAGGAGATGAAAATAAAAACAACATTTGATGAGGAAAGGGTCTTCAGGACCAAAAACAATGAAGAGATAGGCACAATCATTATAAACGGGGGATTAGCATACCTCCAACCCAAAAGGGAATGTAGCCCCAGCATAAACGTTCACACAGACGATGAGGGGAGTGAGGAAGGACACACTGGGGAAATAGAGGGGGAGGAAACTGAAGACACCACAAAAAACACAACACACAAAGATAGAGTACACATTGGCAAGCCAGTACACGACAACTGTGCCCACCTACTCCACAGAAAGCTAGGCCATGCAAGTTTCCCAGTCATACAAAAAATGCTTGAATGTTCAAATGGCTTACAAATAAAGAGCTGTAAAAATTATCT
This sequence comes from Ptyas mucosa, assembly GCA_012654045.1. NCBI lineage: Eukaryota > Metazoa > Chordata > Lepidosauria > Squamata > Colubridae > Ptyas > Ptyas mucosa. Next base: position 66,407 of record WNWU01008915.1, on the reverse strand, counting down.
TGAATGTTCTGTATGTGAAAGCTCTAAGATCAAGACCAAGCCCAAACCAAAGAGGGCCACATGCACCACACAATCAGTTTTTCAATTAGTCCACATGGATCTAGTAGGCCCCATGAGGCCATCCATAAAATACAAAAAAAGGTATTTCTTAACAATAGTGGATGACTTTAGCCGCTATAGCTTTGTGTACACACTTAGCCACAAAGGAGAAACATTTCAGAAATTTAAAGAGTTCTATAGAAGGGTAGAAACACAACACAACACAAAGATCAAACAAATAATGACGGACAGGGGGTCAGAATTTTTATCCAGGGACTTCTCGAATTGGCTGAGGGAACGCGGGATATTACATTTTAAATCAAGCCCTTTTTCGGCTTTCCAAAATGGAGTCTCAGAGAGAAAAAAATGGCGTATTGCAGACTATGACCAGATGCGCACTAGAAGATGCGGGATTGGGTCAGTCATTCTGGGCAGAGGCACTCACATACTCCAATTACACTTTAAATAGATTGTGGTCCAGTGTAGTGGGTAAGACTCCATATGAGGTTGTATACGGCAGGAAACCAAAATTAACCCACCTACACGTATTTGGGGTTACGGCAGATGTTCATATACCCAAGCAGCTAAGGCGCAAGGGGGACAAAATCTCAAGGAGATTGATATTCATGGGATATGAGACTGGGACAAAGGGGTACCGATTCATAGATAAAAACAACAAATTCATCATATCCCGAACAGCAGCATTTCATGAAAACGCCAACTGGTCAAGGATACATCTCAATGAGATATTACACAGACAAGGAAACACACCAGAAGCAGAGAGCCAGGACAAAAGTGAGTCTTTAGGCAGCAGGAAACACAAGAAAGGCAAACCTAGTCACCAGAAGGTAACCACCAAAAAATGGAAGGAAGGTCATCCCATCATAAGAGTAGACACACTCACAAAGAAGGAAGCCAGGTATATGCATGACACAGAAACACCACCCAGTAGACCAGTCACAGTCAATAGAAACAAGACACCAAAGAAACTAGATGACTACATACTGTCCATACACACCAATAAAACCACACCCAATTCATATGACGAGGTAATCAGACTGCCACCAGAGGAAAGGGCTAGATGGGAACAGGCCATGGAGAAGGAGATGGCCAGTTTAAGGGAATTGAATGTATATACTCCCGCCAAACCACCAGTTGACAAGGTACCTATAGGGACAAAATGGGTTTACAAGATCAAGGAACTAGAGAACAATGAAACACTATACAAGGCCAGGTTAGTAGCTCAGGGATTTGCCCAGAGGTATCCCGAAGACTACACAGACACGTACTCACCCACAGTCAGGGCTGAAAGTGTCAAGAGTGCCCTGGTGGTAGCATCCCTATTAGATCTAGATGTATTTCAGTTTGATGTGCAAACCGCCTACCTCCATGCAGAGTTAGACAGAGAGATCTTCGTTAAAGCACCTCCTGGGAGAAATACACAGCATGGGGGACACATGGCTATTGAATAAAAGCCTGTACGGCTTGAAACAGTCAGGGAAGAGGTGGTATGAGTGTTTGGCAAAGGCACTCAGGGATATGGGTTTCACAGCCACCACCGCTGACCTCTGCTTCTTCACCAAAGGGGAAGGTACATCAATTGAATATACAGGTGAAACTCGAAAAATTAGAATATTGTGCAAAAGTTCATTTATTTCAGTAATGCAACTTAAAAAGTGAAACTAATATATGAGATAGACTCATTACATACAAAGCGAGATAGTTCAAGCCTTGATTTGTCATAATTTTGATGATTATGGCTTACAGATCATGAAAACCCCAAATTCACAATCTCAGAAAATTAGAATATTACATGAAATCAATAAAACAAGGATTGTACATAGAACAATATCGGACCTCTGAAAAGTATAAGCATGCATATGTACTCAGTACTTGGTTTGGGCCCCTTTTGCATCAATTACTGCCTCAATGCGGCATGGCATGGATGCTATCAGCCTGTGGCACTGCTGAGGTGTTATGGAAGACCAGGATGCTTCAATAGTGGCCTTCAGCTCTTCTGCATTGTTCGGTCTCATGTTTCTCATCTTTCTCTTGGCAATGCCCCATAGATTCTCTATGGGGTTCAGGTCAGGCGAGTTTGCTGGCCAATCAAGCACAGTAATCCCATGGTCATTGAACCAGGTTTTGGTACTTTTGGCAGTGTGGTCAGGTGCCAAGTCCTGCTGGAAAATGAAGTCAGCATCCCCATAAAGCTCGTCTGCGGAAGGAAGCATGAAGTGCTCCAAAATCTCCTGGTAGACGGCTGTAATGAAGCACAGTGGACCAACACCAGCAGATGACATGGCTCCTCAAATCAACACAGACTGTGGAAACTTTGCACTGGACTTCAAGCATCTTGCAGTGTGTGCCTCTCCATTCTTCCTCCAGACTCTGGGTCCTTGGTTTCCAAATGAGATGCAAAAGTTGCTCTCATCAGAAAAGAGGACTTTGGACCACTGAGCAACAGACCAGTTCTTTTTGTCTTTAGCCCAGGTAAGACGCTTCTGACGTTGTTTGTTGTTCAGGAACGGCTTGACAAGAGGAATACGACATTTGAAGCCCATGTCCAGGATCCGTCTGTGTGTGGTGGCTCTTGATGCACTGATTCCAGCCTCAGTCCACTCCTTGTGAAAGTCCCCAACACTTTTGAATGGCCTTTTCCTGACAATCCTCTCCAGGCTGTGGTCATCCCTGCTGCTTGTGCACCTTTTTCTTCCACACTTTTCCCTTCCACATAACTTTCTATTAATGTGCTTTGATACAGCACTTTGGGAACATCCAACTTCTTTTGCAATTACCTTTTGAGGCTTTCCCTCCTTATGGAGGGTGTCAATGATGGTTTTCTGCACAACTGTCAGGTCAGCAGTCTTTCCCATGATTGTGATTCCTATTGAACCAGACTGAGAGACCATTTAAAGGCTCAGGAACCCTTTGCAGGTGTTATGGCTTAATTAGCTGATTAGAGTGGGACACTTTGAGCCTAGAATATTGAACCTTTTCACAATATTCTAATTTTCTGAGATTGTGAATTTGGGGTTTTCATGAGCTGTAAACCATAATCATCAAAATTATGACAAATCAAGGCTTGAACTATCTCGCTTTGCATGTAATGAATCTATCTCATATATTAGTTTCACCTTTTAAGTTGCATTACTGAAATAAATGAACTTTTGCACGATATTCTAATTTTTCGAGTTTCACCTGTATACTTGTTTATGTTGATGATATATTGTATTTTGGGCGACATAAGCATAAGTGTGATGAATTCGCAGAAAAACTAGGGCAACATTTCACACTTAAGACATTGGGGAAAGTGAACAAATACTTGGGGGTGCAAATAACCAAAACACAGAACGGGTTCAGAATCTCCCAGAGAGAGAAGATACAGGAACTCCTACACAAATGTAACATGGGGGAGGCCAAACCATGTGAGACCCCCATGCAGGCTGACTTCTTAAAGCACATGTATGGAAAAAGTGAACCGTTCAAGGACAATACTCTGTATAGATCAGTCATAGGTTCACTTCTGTATATAGCCAATTGGACTAGACCGGACATTGTGCTTGCAGTCAACTTGTTATCGAGGCACGTCAGTGAACCAACCACCTACCACTGGGAGGGCGCAAAGAGAGTACTTAGATACCTAAAGCACAGCCCAGACGCTTACCTGCGCTTGGAACCAGTGAACTCCAAAGAACCTGTACTGACATGCTATGCAGATGCTGACTGGGCCGGAGATACGAAAAGTAGAAAAAGCACCTCTGGATACATATTCTTTATCAACAACTGCCCAGTACATTGGTACACCGGGAAACAAAACCTAGTGGCCACATCCACAGCAGAAGCGGAATACATCTGTCTATCAAAGGCAGCCAACAACCTAACGTGGTTCGACGATCTACTAGCCCACATATGGACTGAGCCGGCCTACCCCATTATTGTACACGAAGACAACAAGGCGGCTATAGACATATCCATGGCAGATTCAGTGGGTCAAAGATCGAGACACATCGATATAAAGCATAAACACGTTAGGCAGTTAACCAACATCGGGTTTATCAAAGCTGTGCATTGCAAAACAAATGAACAAATAGCGGACATTCTAACCAAACCCTTACAGAATAAGCAGCACGCCTACCTTACTTCAAAAATGGGTGTACAGTTACAACACACATATACAGATTCAAGGGTTAGGCATTTAGAGGGGGATTTGTTACGTGAAAATGCCCAACCCCAAACTGGCAGGGCAAGGGTTAAATACTCCCACCCATCTGACCTTCCCCTTTGACCCCTCCTTACCTTGACTCCGCCTCCCAGGTATATAAGATGTTGCCCAGGGATCCGGAGGGTATTCCTCATGTTCACCTGCAACAGATAAGATGATGTAAATAAATAGATACTGATCAAAGGAAACCACGTGTCTTGAATTATTGGGTTCGATCCTCGGAAACAATCTAACACTATATCTGTTTCCTCTGCTCACTTCTGTTCATTGGAAAGCCCAACAAGGCGACCTGCCTCCTTCGACAAACAACATTTGGCATCATCTTTTCTGTTGCAATCTCTTCTATATTGACCAAAACCATCACCGTTGTTGTAGCTTTCCTAGCATCAAAGCCAGGAAGTCTATTCCACAAATGGGTGGGGCAAAGGTTGGCCTATTCTATTATCTGGTTCTGCTCCTTCATTCAACTAGGTATTTGTATTAGTTGACTGAGTACTTCTCCTCCATTTCCAGATATGGACATGGAGACCCTCCATGGAGAAATCATAATAGAATGTCATGAAGGTTCATTCACCATGTTTTACTGTGTCTTGAGCTACATGGGCCTCTTGGCTCTTCTCAGCTTCACTGTGGCCTTCCTGGCCAGGAAGTTACCAGATAGTTTTAATGAAGCCAAGTTCATTACTTTCAGCATGTTGGTGTTCTGTAGTGTTTGGGTGACTTTTGTCCCCACCTACCTGAGTACCAAAGGGAAGTACATGGTAGCTGTGGAGATCTTTTCTATCCATTAGTACACATAAAAAGTATCTTTTAGTAAATTTACCCATGTAGGTAATCAAATACAAACAAACTCCACTAAATTTTCATCTTAGAATTCTTCAGAGAGTTATTTGGGAGGGAATCTATATTAACTTTTCCAACAAGGAGTTTTTCATATGAATTAATTAAATAGTCCAATTTGGGTTTTTGATGTTTTAGAAACCAATTCTAGTAGTAAGAAAACAACTGCGTCAATATCAAGATAGACATTAGACAGAATATATCCTCAAGATCAACTGAACATTTGTTTCATGATTTTATTAAATTTATCAATATATAAAATTCAAGTGAAAACAAAAATAATTGGAAAAGAGGAAAGAAAAGGAGGAGAAAGAAAGAAAGAATTTCTGACTCTTTTTAGTGCCGTAGAATGAAATATTACAGCCTCAACTTTTTACTTTTACTTAATATATACTAGCCATTTCTACAACTACAAATTTATCTAATTAGCCAAAGGCAACAGTTCTTTTTTTCCCCTCATCTCAGGCACCAAATCCAGAAACTAGTAATCTCTGCCAGTTCCATCAGTTTTTCCAGCCATCCATCCTTTGTGGGAATTAGAGTATCGTTCCATTTTTGTGCATAAAGCATTGTTCAGCATATAAAACAACAAGGTTCCCTATTTTTTACTTTGTCTTTTAAGCCTAAAAGAAAAGTCTCTGGTTTAGTTTTTATATTCTTTTTAAGAATCTTCTGTATTAAAATACGACTCTTCCCAAATATTTCTTTGCTTTATTACAAGTCCACCAAAAATGGCAGAGTTCTTTCCTTGCATTTACATTTCCAACATTGTACATTTGAAATAGTTTATACATCTTTGTCAGTTTATTGGGTGTTAAATACAACAGTATATCATTTTATTAAAAGAATATTTTAAATTATAATTCACTGTAAGTTTTAAAACTTCGGTCCACATGTTTATTTATTTATTATTTATTTTATTTTGTCAGATTTATATGCCGCCCTTCTCCCGCAGGACTCGGGGCGGCTCACAACAATAAAACAACCCGACAATAAATAAGAATTAAATAATATTAAAACCAATTTAAAATCCACAATCCCCAAGTTAAAATCCACAGCAGATCAGGGAAGGTGGTGAAAAAGCCATGTCTTTAGGTCGGCGTGGAAGGTGTGGAGGTCAGGGGCCGTCCGGAGCCCAGTGGGCAACCCATTCCAGAGGGTCGATGCGACCACAGAGAACGCCCTCATCCTGGGGACCGCCAGCCAACACTGTCTAGCCGCGGGGACCCAGAGGAGGGCAGCCCTATGTGAGCGCACTGGGTGGTGGGAATCCGGCAGGAGGTGATCCTGAAAATACCCTGGGCCCATGCCATGAAGGGCTTTATAGGTGACTACCAGCACCTTGAAGTGGATTTGGAGGACCACCGGCAACCAGTGCAGCTCGCGTAATATTGTTTTCCCAATATTTTCCCATTGTTCAAGCACTGTGTTATACCAAGAATTCTTTGTCTCTCGAATCATGCAATTCTTCACAAATTCATTCTCCAAAATTAATTTCAGTAGCAATTTATAAACTTTGGCAATAACATGCTGATCAATATTACACAATACTATTTCAAATTTACAAAGTCAAATCCAGCTTCTAGGACTCCTTCTTCATTTAATTTAATTTCATCTCCAGCATTGTTGTTGAAGGACATTGTCTGAAGAAATGAGTGGAGCTTGCAGAAGAATCAGCATAGCTGTTAACGAGAAACAAATATGCTTCCTAATGGCCTCACACGATACCTTTTTTTTAAAAAATGGAGCCTGTGCTCTCCAGGATGAAAAAAGAATGGAGGAGTGCAGCCATATTGGATCATATTCCACATTCAATACTAAAATATCTTTTGGTAGCCAGTCATTGTGTTTGGTGACATTTCAGTTAGGTAGCTTGAAAAGTGTAAGAAGAAGCAATGCAAAGAAAATCTAGTGTAAGGAATAGAAAGGTAGAACATGAAGGTTTTTAAGCCACTTTAAGACTGAGGATGAGTCAGCAGGGTTACAGATTAACAGAGTTGGAAGGGACCTTGCAGATCATCTAGTCCAACCCCCTGCCCAAGCAGGAGACCCTACATCTGCCTCTACCTAGGATCGAATTCGCAACCTCCTGATTGTGAGGCAAGAGTTCCACCTCCAGGCCACAGAAGCTGGTTGTGGTTATTGCCCTTTAAGAAGCTGTATATATAAGGAAGGCCATTAGAGGGTGTCTCTCTCCTCGTGTATCTCTCACCTCGTGTATCACTCTCCTCATCGCATGTATCTGCATTGTAGTTCTCTGTGTAGAGTTGAAGAAGACAGATTGCTTGTCTGGTATGTGCCTACCATGTGTATGTTTGTATATAGAAGTCTTATATATATATAAACCACTGTTTGTAAGACATACCACTGTGTCCTCTATTTTGCTCCTGGGTTGTCTTAAAATAGTAGTCACACTGTAAACACTCTGACACATGTTCATCAATATTACACAATACTATTTAAAATTTACTGCACTCTCTCCAGTTCTTTAACTTTAAAGGGGAAAAACCTTTTTATTAACATTCATTTTAAAGCTCCAGACTTTTCTTTAAAAATATTATTAATAAAATATTAATAAAAATATTTTAAAATATTTCTAATATCAGTAAATCAAATGCATCTTTTTGTTACTTCTTCCTAGCATTCATAGTTCCAAATTCAGTTTTGATAATATTTTATAAACTCTTGGAATTACTCAAGCATTGTATTTGAGAAAAAAAAATCACAGCCACTGTATAAAGTCAAAACTACATTATGGTTTTCTTTCAATTACATATATCAGATTTACAAAGATCCTTCCTAACTCCAATTAATTCATTACATTTAAGTCACTCCTTCCATCTTATCCTCACAGAATAAAATATTTTTCTTCTCTGGAATGTCTATCAAATCTCTTTTTTTTAAGGAATTCTCAACCTTGTTAATATCCATGAAGAAAAAGTTCCAAAAATGTTGTCTATGGAGATTCCCAGTCATCCAGGTCATGGTGGTTTCTCAAGAGGCAACTGTACTTTCTTTGGTTTTTTTGAAGACATTTTGCTTCTCATCCAAAAAGCTTCTCCAGCTCTGACTGGATGATAGGAATTGAAGAATTTATACTCCTTGTAGACAGCTGGACATTTGCATTCTTTTAGAGAGTTGTTGAGGCCACCTGGAGGTTTATCTGTGTCGTCAGGGTCACCTGAGTAGTACAAATGGGTGTGGGGCCTCTTGGAACTGTTGTTACAACACAGTCCTTTCAACAGTTCCAAGAACTGTTGCACCCATTTACACTACCCTGCCAGATTGAATCAGCCAGGCAGATACGATGGGTGACAGGCAGAAGTGCTATTCAAATTAGGAATTTGTATTGTTTGGCTGAGTACTTTCCTTTTTCTTTTTATTGAAAAAGTTTTAAAAGTTTTACATACATTTTATCCCCCCTCCCCAACCACCCCCCCGACTTCCCAGAGCAAATACAAGATAAAATACAGCTCAAATTCTCTAAATTAAACTCCATTTCACACTTATCATAATCATAATCATTAAACAAATAGATAAAAGGAAAGCAAGTCTTCTTTCTTCTTATTCCATCTAATTCAACAAAATTAATATCCATTTATAATTACAGCAGTTAATAACACAATTAAGTATTACCTAACCAAACCTATCATTACTCAATTTAGCTAATTGATACTTAACAAATTATTAGGTCTATACAATTTAACAAGATATTTTAAAACAAAAAAAACAAAAAAAACAAAAAAAGAAACCCTCATTCAAAAACCCCAAATTTAAAATAAAATACTATATAAACTCTTCCGTCCTCCACTTTTAAACCATCAAGGTCCAATTATAATTAAAACACTTAATAAAAAATAATAATAATAATAATTTTTTAATTAGAAAAATAACAATCAAACCTCTTATTAATTTATCAATACTTATTAACAAATCAACTAAAAACATCATTTAATAACTATATCAAACATTTAAATTCTTCATACTAGATTAAACCAGTTGCTAATCTTCTTGTCTTCACATCTTCCAACAGCATATAGAATATCTTCATTTGCGTCTACCCACCTAAATAAAAATTGCTTCTTTATATAAAAAAAGAAACCCCCCGAGTGACTTTATAATTATATTTGAAATAGTATCCATCAAATCCAGTCAAAAATTAGATTAATAAATTCATCAGACGTATTAGGGAAACCACCAGATCACCTGCAATTGCCCTAGGTCCATAGTCCTTTTGCCTTATATTTATTACCATCAAACAGGAAACTCCAATTTACTATATTCAATAAAACTTCTGCGATTGCAATTAAGTCCAAATTTATTACAGTCCTTAATAAAATATTCCAAATCATTCAATTCAGGGCATACTTCACAGCCCAACACACCAGCATTGCTGTGATCTGTTTATTCTTCTCAAAATATTCCAATACAGCTGTAGGTTGCCTCCTCATCGTCGCTCATCGCTTAGTTAACTGGCATTAGACTGCTGTCTGTTTTTGTTTTTTTTCCAAAAGTTCAAAATCTTTAAACAGTTAAACAATACTTTTTAAGGACCATCATCTCATCAAGCAGGGTTATTTTCCATTTTTCCAGTCTTTCTTCTTTTCCTTTTTACGAACTTTCTTCTTAACTTTGATCCCTCTGCCTTTTTTAACTCCAGTAGAATTTTGCAGTTTTGGGGATTGCATATTATAAATTTTTTGCAGAAATGTAACTTCTTCTGCAAACAGCTCTTTAAATGCAAATTGGGTTTTATAAAAAAAAATTCGTGTGACCAAAATCTCATCAGCTTCCAAAATTTCTTGCTCCTTATTCTGCACAGCATTCATCTTTCTCTCCTCAGTAAAAACTGCTATGATCTATTGTTGTTTTTTTGCATCTCCCAACTCTTCATTCAATCCCCCACTGCTAGATTGCAACTCAGTATTTCCATGTATTTCATTGTTTCCAGCTTGAGAAGCTTGAAATATAGTATCAATTCTTTCCAATAAAGCAGAGGTAACTGAATTCCAAGCTTCCTCAAAATCAGACCATATCTGAGGGTTAATTAACCCTTCTTTGCTTTCTTTGCTTTCAAAAAGACCAGCCATCTTGCCCCCCTTCTTCCTTCCCTTCCAGAAGGACAGAAAAAAAAGAAAAAAAGAGTATCAAAAAGAAAAAAAAAGACCCTTTACAATTTGTAATTTATATTGCTGCTTCAATTATTATTATTACATCCTTTCTTGTTTCATCCACTTTTCAAAAAGGAGTTTTACGTTTCAAACAGGGGCTTGTCAATAATTACTTTTAACTTTCACTTCTTCACGCCCCGTTGAAACTCAAACGCCATCTTGCTTTCACTTTCAGCTTAGGGAAAATCTTTTAAAGAAAGTAAATCTTTGGAGTTAAAAGGAAAAAAAAATACTTGCTGTTTCATTCATGCTGCTTGTGCTCCGCCAGCTTGATTCAAAGAATATTTGTTTAAAGTTAGTTGCTGGGATGGTAGCGACATCTAGCTCTGCAAAGCAGAGACATCCAGGGTCCAGAGTACTGACAGGCTTAATGGGGAGCTCTCATCTTCGAGCGCCAGATTATGGGTAAAATCTGGCACTCTCAGGGAGCTCTACCCCACCCGTCTACTCACTTTTCCCCCTCATACCAGGGGGAAAGTTTTCAAACCACAAGACAGCTGATAGTCGCTGTTCTTGCGGTTCTACGGAGCCCTGGGTAGGCGCTTCAAAAAGAAGCGTCCGGCGATGTCGCAGTCCCACCGGAAGTCCTGTACTTTCCATTTCCAGATTTGGATATGGTGACATTCTATGGAGAAATCATAGTCGAATGTCATGAAGGCTCCATCATTATGTTTTACTGTGTCTTGGGCTATATGGGTTTCTTGGCCCTTCTCAGCTTCATTGTGGCCTTCCTAGCCAGGAAGTTGCCAGACAGTTTTAATGAAGCCAAGTTCATCACTTTCAGCATGTTGGTTTTCTGCAGGGTTTGGCTGACTTTTGTCCCCACCTACCTGAGCACCAAAGCGAAGTATATGGTGGCTGTGGAGATCTTCTCTATCCTGTCTTCCAGTGCTAGTTTACTGGGATGCATCTTCATCCCCAAATTCTACATAATTATATTTAGGCCTGAGCTCAACACTAGAGAGCATTTAATACATAAGAAATAGAAAAATAAAAAGAACAAGATCCAATTTTGAGCAATCAATTTCTTCTTAGATTTTATTATCTATCTAACAGTTAACTAGATCTATACATATAACCATCTCCAAAAACACACACACACACACAAAGGAATCTGATGGGACTTCGCAAAAGTTACAAACAGTTATGGTGTATATTTCTTTCTGATCCCCATTAGTACACATAAAACTAATCTATTGCAAAATAAATTATCTAGGTAGGTAATAAAGTATGAACAGTTATCACCGCCATTCTCGGGGAACTTCTCTCTACCAGAATGTGTGCTTTGGGCAATTCAATGCATACTGTGTTTCCCCAAAAATAAGACCCAACCCGAAAATAAGCCCTAGCATGTTTTTTTAGGAACCTCATAATATAAGCCGTACACCATAAATGAGCCTCAGTTAATATCATCAACCATCAACATTGTGGTTGCCCTGGAGGGAGGTGTTATGGTCAGCTTGATGTTGCTAACATTGGAGATTGCCAGTTGAGGCCTGAGTGGGATGGACCAGGGAGGGGTGTTCTCCCCATTCTTCCCTTTGGATAAGGCTGTTGCAGGTGGGGCAGCAGATAGGGGGCTCATGCCTTGTGTGCAGAGTAGCTAGAGGACAAGGTTGGACAGCTTGAACTGAGTTTGCAGGGGCCATGGCATGGAACTACACCCACTCCACCACCTGTCTTGCCTTGCAACATGCCTTGCCTTGGAGAGGCACATGAGCCATCTTATTTTCAGGTGATGTCCAATTAAGATTGTCAGCCCTCAGCATTGTGGTTGCCCTGCAGGGGATAAGTGTGCGGTAATTCTGGTGGGCCTCTCGTGAGGGGTCCGAATCAGAGAAGACACTCACGCAGTGTTTTCTCGGAATGAGAGCCCAGAGCTGACTCCGAAACCCTCCTTTATTGCAATCAAAAGCAAGAGATAAGGGAAGCAAGCAATCAGGTTGTTGGGATTATAATTATGTCTCTGTATGGATGCATTCCATAGTTCTTACGCATACACTTAGGAGGCCGCTTTCTTGAAGGCTGGTAGTACCAGGAGTGAGGTAATGTTTTTCTAATCCAAGTCCCGTGTACGTGTTACAACTGGACAAGCCAGTCTGCATGTGCACCATGGTTTATGAGTTTGATTATTCCCACATCTCCTCTGTTTTTGTTTTTTGGCACACAAATTCAGTTTCGTCTTCAGACGTGACATGCATATAGGTCTTCTCTTCTGTTGTCTTTCCCTCTTTCATCCACTCCGCCATTTCCGAGTCATTGTCCTCTATCGGCGGAGTTAACAGGGATTGCCGTTCGACCTGTGTTTGGTTAATTATTATTACATTTTGTTTGGGGCTTGGGAGAAAAGAACGCATCATGGTGATAAGGGAAGGAATACATTGAATGCAGCAGCATAAGCAGACTAGCAAGATTACAATCATTACAGTATTACACAAGCAGATAAAAGGTAGCACAGTAACGGTATTCTGATTGGATAACTTATTCACCCCTCTCTCAAGATGCCGTCCCCTCTAGGTGAGATTAGATCATTCACATCCGAGCCAATAATGAGGTAATGAAGTAAGCAGGAAACACCCACAGAGCACAAGCCGGCAGTGTGCTGCTACAGCCTGGCACCGTGACCCTTGACCCACTGACCTACATTCCACTCTGTTTTGTTTTATTTGTGAAGCCAATAAAGGAGAGGAAGGCATGACTTTGAGACAGTGTAGGAAGGGATTTAAAGCAAAATGTAGTTATACATATATTACAAAAGAAAGAAATTCACTGAACAAAACAGCATCCTCCAATTAAATTAACACAAATGATAGGCCAAATTATACACAATTTTTAGTTGATGCTGAATGTTTCTTGACTCATCTGAAATGTTAAAGCAACAAAGTTACATTTTCAGGAACTGATACAAATCAACTGCGTTAGGAGGTGGATAGTTACCCCCCAACTAGCTATATTCTTCTAATCAAAGTTCCCTTTGAACAAATACTCACTCAAATTAGTAAAGTTTTGAATTACTACAGCAGGTGTACATACAGGGATTAAACATGTAGAAAGCAAATTTTCCATTTATACACTTCAGACAAACAAAAGGCATCAGTTTTTGTGATGTTTGCAAGCTGCACCCATAAGTTTTGTTTCATGTGTTGTTCGGGTGATATGACAGCTGCTGATGCCAAAGTACAGTTATTAACAATCAAACACAAATGAATTATGGTTACAGAATTGGCAGTTAAAACTGCAAAAATGGCAGCGCACAATTTCTCGGGTGTTTGTTCCACTTGTTGCTGCTGCAGTAGTGCCTGCGCTTTGGTGGTCAAATTCTTCACATCTCCCCATGTCACTGGATGACTGGCATGATGGGATCGGGTTGGTTAGAGTCACCGTTGCCATCTCTGGGTTCAGGGGTTGGTGCCATGACATCCTTGGCTGGACAAACACAACGCGCTGGTACCCACAAAGGTCCTGTAGGTGTAAACACAGCAGCCTAGCCCCGCCCCCAAGTAATTAAAGTAATCGGTCCTAACCATGTTTTGTCTGGTAATGCTCTATAATATACCAGAGGAGGAGGCAAACTTGTTTTTTGTTGAAAATGCCTCTGATAAGCAGTTGAATTAGAAATTGAAAAATTCAATTGATTCAAAGTAATACTTTTCTAACCTGTTGTGTTACCCATGACAAATTTGGGACCCGAGAGAATTATAGGGAAGACCATGAGTAACAACAATATTCCAGGTTGTACAAAATTGTAAAAAAGCTTGTGAAGAATAGGCAGGCCCATAATCTGTTTTTAAAGAAGAAGGCTTACCCAAAGCCGTAATGGCTAAAAAAAGATGAGAAGTAAAGCCATAAGGTTGGAGTCAATTCTGGGAGTGATATAAGCACCTGGAAGATTAAAAATAAGTTGGCACACATACTGAGAGTCAGAGATCAGATTAAAAGGTTGTTGAGAAAAAGTGTGGAAAGCTAAGATAGCCGCAGACAATTCTGAGCCCTGAGAGGAAACTTTCCAGATGTCGTCATGAGAATCCTTGTAAGCAATCGCTCCTCTCATTCGTCCTCCATCAGAAAAAACTGTAAGAGCTTGCGGGAGTGGAGAAGAAGAAAGTTATGAGCGAATAGGAAAGGAGGAAGTCATTAAGCAAGCAAACCTAGGATCTTTAGGCAAATGATATGAAATACAGCCTACGTAGTCAGTTAGAGTACACTGAAGAGATAAATTATTTTGAAAATAAAAGTGAAAGTCAGATTTTGAAATAGGAAGAACAATATTTATTACGTCAGTTCCATTTCTTCGACAGGCTCGAGTACGCCCCAAGGTTATAATTTCAGCAATAGCTTGGATAAAGGGTAAAACATTTTTAGATGGCAATGAGGCAAATAGAGCCATTCAGTACAATATACTTTTTGCTGTTCTAAAACTCCTAATATTCCTGTGGGTAGTTTACTAATAGGAAATATTAACAGAGATAACTGACAATCTCTATGAGGGATTCGATCCACAAACTGAGTACTCAAGATGTTATTAATTTTTTCAACTGTTGCAAATACTACAGATGGAACTATAATTAAATCTCCTGGCTTTTTTCCTTTAGTCAATAACTCAAATAATGGACTAAGTAAATGCGTAGGCGAAGAAAAATATGGGCGGACCCAATTAATAGTACCCAGCAATTGTTGCAAATTTACTAAGGAAATAA
>WNWU01008915.1:0-36435 GCA_012654045.1 Ptyas mucosa | reverse complement strand
TCATCCCATCTTTTGCACAGATCGCACTCCCCATCACGAACTTGCTTAAGACAAAAGGAGAGGATAAACCTAAACCTACCTAGCCTCTTAAATGGACTTTGGAATGCCAAGCAGCATTTGAAAAGCTTAAATAGCTGTTTGCAGCTGAACCAGTCCTGAAGCACCCAGAGCCAAATGCTCTCTTTGTCATACAGGATGATGCTAGTGATGTGGCTGTGGGAGCCATGCTGCTACAGGAGAATGAGGCTGGCCAGATGCAGAGTTGTGTTTACACCTCCAGGAATCTGTCAGCAACTGAGCAGAGGTGGGTCGTATGGGAAAAGGAGGCTTACACAGTATGTTGGGCACTCTTAACCTGGAGGCACTTCCTTGAAGGAAGCAAGGTACCTTTCAAGGTGTGGACTGACCACAAGAACCTTGAGGCACTAAAAACCCCTCAGAGGCTCTCTCCTAAACAGGTGCAATGGGTGCAATACTTTAACTGCTTCAACGTCATGTTGCACTACCTCCCAGGGAGGAAGAACTTCCTGGCCAATGCTTTATCCCATATGCCTCAATATAATTGCCTTAAAGCAGAAGTAGTCAAACTGCTACTCCTGTCCAAGCAACTGGCAGCCCAAGTGACCACCTGAGCACAGGCAAAAGAAAACCAGCAAGTCGACAATGAGGTGACAGCTGCACTTAAAGCTGCCCTGAAGGACGACAAATGGTTTCAAAGCCATGGAAAAGTTTGTTCAGTCCAGGATGAGTTAGCCTGGGTGAGGTCTAAACTATATGTACTGGAAAGCCAGAGGCTGTTGGTCCGGGGGAAAGTCATGAGTCCAGGTCCACTGAGCACTTTGGCTTTGTAAAAACTTTACACCTAATCAAATAACAGTTTTGATGGCCATCTCTGAAAAAAAAACATTGAAAGCTATGTGGCAAGTTGCCCCGTCTATGCCTCTGCCAAGTGACGACAAGGGAAAACCCCTGGACTCCTCCAAACAGTAGCAGAGCCGTGAGCACCCTGGAGAGAGATCTCGATGGACTTTATCATGGAGTTTCCAGAAAGCTCTGGAAATACAGTTATATGGGTGATAACTGATCTATTTTCTAAGCACTTCTCCCCTTAGACCTGAACTTCCACAAACCCCAGAACTTTGAATGGTAGAGGGGGAGCAGCACTTTGAAATCAGGGTAATTCTAGACTCCTGTAGACATCGGGGGACCCTTCAGTATTTGGTGGTGTGGAAGGATTTCCTGACAGCTCAGAATGAATGGGTCGACCATTGCCATTTTAGAGCCCCTAGACTTATTATTCCATATTCAGTACCCAGACAAGCCCAAATAACATTCCTTTTGTTCTCTATTTCTTTTTTTTTTCCAAGTTTTTTTTAATACATCTCATTGTGTGAATGGTGTGGTGTCTGGGTATCATACATTTCAATATAAATAAACATAACATTATTATTCCTAATAATTACATTTCATTTTCATTTTCCATTTTGTTGACACATAATCTTTACTATTGTCCTTCAATTCTAAACCTTCTCATAGTTCTTCCATATATTGTAACATTTTAGTGTCTATTTTTACTATTATTCCCCTCTTATATTTTAACCTTCCCGCAACACTCTAATATTCAAAGACATGATCCTTCCTTTTTTCATTATTCAGTATTTCAGTATACACTTCTAGTTCCAGTCACAATCATTCAAGCATTTAATGTACATCTATTCCTATTCCTATTCTTTCCAATCCTTCAATACTTATAATTCTACTATCTATACACATGTTTTCATTAAAATATATTCTTTCATTGTCTGATCTCAAATTATTTAATTCTAGCTTTTCACTGCTAATCACATTTTTATACATATTTAATAATATCCTCATACAAATTCTAGTTATCTAATTTACTAAGTAATTTTCCCACCTATATAATTCTAATAATGGTGTACATTATTAATATATATTCAACAATAATTTTTAACTCTTTTTACCCCTCTTATCCATCATCTCTTGGCCGCTTCCAAATTTTTAGTCTTTTTTTTTCTAATTTGCTTCCAGTGTTCTTCTTTTAAGCCTTTTTGTCCCTCTATTTCGAAATCTATGTACTGACTATATAATCTAGATTTTTTCCTCCCTCTACCTTTTCCCTCTGTCTAATTTCAAAATAATTTACAGTATTTTGTGCCCCTTCTCTTTTCCCCAATTCTCTTCCTGTTTCTCCCATTCCCTCTTTAAAACTTTTACATTATTTCCCTCCTGTTTTAATTTCTTAATCATTATTAATTTTAGTGGTATCTCTTCCTTGTTGTTATCTTCATCTTGTTTGCTTCTCAGTTCTGCTTTCTCTCCCATTTCTCTTGATAACTCCATTTTTCCCTCATTGTCCAAATTTTTGCTCGTTATCTCTTGCATTATATTTTCCAATCTTTGAGCTATGCAATCAAACATTTGGTCCATGTGATCAAGTATTTCCTTAGTGCTTTGAGATGACTCCATTCTGTTTAGCTTACAAGATTTCCAAATCACAGTTTTAAGTATTTCCTCAATACACAGTCTATTCAATTTTGGTGCACCAGGGAGTTTTCCACCCTCTTCAAGTCACTTTTATATGTTCAGTAATATTCAAGAGTCTTTTATTTAAATCTCCAGTGAACTTAAGGTAGAAGCCTATCCAGCAAATATTTTCATTCTTTTTAAGTATTTATTTCCAAAGTTGCTTAGTTCATCTTTTATCAGCAGATGGCGGTCTCACTTCAGTCTGCTCTAGCCTCTCTGCTATATTGTTAAAAGATCCAATTTCAATTATTTTTAGTTGTAAATCCAATAAATATCAATAATAATGAAACAAAAGTTTGGAGTTATTCCAGTATTTAAAATGCCTTCTCCACATCATGTCTTTTATCTTTGAAAATCCAAATTTCTATTTGTATTGGGGGAAAAAATGTTTTTTCTTTCTTCAATGTCCGGGTATTTTTCTAGATGCCTAGTCACTGCTTTAACTAATATCTCTAAATATATATTCCCCTTGGTTTTCTTGGGGTCAGATTGCAATTAAAAATATTTTCTCACCCAGTTTGCTAACCATTCACTTTCTCCGCTCCAGCACAGTCTTAGGCATTCTGACTGTCCCCAGCTTTGTGGCAGCCATTTTTGCTGCCGCTGCTCTTTGTCTTCAAATGAGGGGGCTTTCCTGGTCAGAGAGGAGAGATGCGGCTCTCCCCAACTTGCCAGGTGGTCCCCCTTTACTTCACCACTCATCCAGAGTGGCTATGAGCCCTCTGACGGAGAGAGCTTGGAACGGGACTGTGGAGCTCGCGGTTCCTGCTTCCGAAGGCGCTGGAAGTACAGCCAGAAGTCTCCTTTTGTTCTCTATTTCTTCCATCCCTGTTTGTTTTCTCCTGTTCTCCAGGACTAACATCGCTGTTCAGGGAGGCAGCATGTCAGATCCACCATCATGTCCTGCCATTCTGTTAGAAGGGGAAGGGAGGAGGCTTGCTGGCATTTTTAGCTTGCTTTTTGCTTTTGCTGTAACTGCTTGAGAATTAGCATCTTCAGAGACAGAAAGGAGGGGGAGCGTGTTCAGAGACAGAGCAAACTCTCTCCCAACCAGATGGTCTCACATTTGACTCTAGAATACTTTGGTATACAGAGGAGTTCATGGTTGACTCAATGACTGCAAGGTGCCCAGGTCCTGTGGCTGCAAAACAAGCCCAAATCATCACCCCTCCACCACTGTGCTTGACAGTTGGTATGAAATGTTTGTGCTAAAATGCCGTGTTTGGTTTTCACCAAACGTGGCACTATGCATTATGGCCAAAAGTCTCCACTTTGGTCTCATCTGTCTGAAGGACAGTGTTCCAGAAGTCTTGTGATTTGTTCAGATGCAACTTTGCAAACCTAAGCTGTACTGTCACATTCTTTTTAGAAAGAAGAGGCTTTCTCCTAGCAGCCCTTCCAAAGAAACCATATTTGTTCTGTCCTCACTACATGTTACTCTGTGTGCAGCTTGACATGCAGCTAAACCCACCTATCCTCCAATAAAATGGACCGTGTGTGTAGATCTGGATGCTTTATTAAAGGAACAGGATGGTGAAACTGGGAAAAATAGAAACACATACAATAAGAACCGAAATACAAAATAAGCAGTGTTGAGTTGATGGTGAGCATAACAATTAACAAATACAGATAAAACTAAACGTCACCAGCGATGCTAGTATGTGTATGGAATGTGGATTTTTGTCCTCAGATGAACATGTGCCACAGATTAGGCTGGGTACTTCCTGGTGCTTCTGTTTCCTTCCAAATGCTAAAGGAAATGGAGTCTGGCTTCCCAGGATGCAATTGTTCTGGGAGTGAGAGTTGATGGATAAAGGGGCCGGGTCAGCTTCCAAACAATGCAGATTGGTATTTGGACATTGGGTGAATCGAACTCTCAGCTGCACTGATAGTTGTGATGGGACTGCCTTGAGAAATAACAGTAATTGTTTATAATCAATAGATTATTGTTAGAAGAATAATGAAATAGAGCTATGCTGTTCCTACTGGAGGGTATGAATCTACTGTGAGGTTTCAGGCTTTCTCTTGTTTCCTCTTAAAATGTTAATTTCTATAATGGGAAAAGTTGCCCACCTCACAGGGTATTGAATCTCTTTTTCTACATAGAACAGGGGTGTCAAACTCAATTTCATTGAGGGCCACATCAGGATTGGGTTTGACCTTGGAGGGCTGGGTGTGGGTGTGGGGTGGGTGTGGCCATTGTGGGTGTGGCCATTGTGGGCATGACATAGAACCGCACATGGTTTTATAAACTTATAAAAATAGGGAGGCGTACATTTCTGTGATTTTGGTTTTTTAATACTTATTTGATCTACTTGATCACCTTATGAGAGAGAGAGACCAGATCAAGAAACTGACTCCATAGGAAGACTAGAAGTATAAATTATTGACATAGGCTAGTAGCAGACTCCTGCAAGCCTGAAAGGTAAAATATTTTACTTTTCCTCCCTTTTATAACATTCTGAGTCAAGGACGGCTTCCTGCAGTACTCCGGAGGCCCCATTTTGGGCCTGCAAGACCTCCTGGAGCACTACGGAGGCCCTGTTTTGGGCCTGGAAGGCCTCCTGGACCACTATGGAGGCCAAAAGCTGTTGCGGTGCGGGCACGCACGCTCCGCCTGTGTCCCATTTTTGCTAGCAGAGGCACAGCAGGCCGGTCCTTTGCTATTTCCAGACCAGCCCCACAGGCCAGATCTAAGCACCCCATGGGCCAGATCTGGCCCACGGGCCTTGAGTTTGACACCCCTGATATAGAACAATCTTACTATAGAAATGGATAGACTACAGTGGAAAGGACCTTTGGGGAAAAACCTGCACAAATATAGATCTGAACCTTAGGACCTTGATCACTGTTGTATTTTTTTCAAAGTACTAGACATAATGCTGGAATTATTTGGGCGTAATGTCTAGGGCCTTCTTTTTTCTTCCCTCAAAATCATGCAGCTTCCAAATGCATTGCTGTTTGTGCATTCTAAAGCCCCATTTGAGGGGTCCTTGGTGCTCTCTGAGCTTGGTTGTTTTCTTGCTTTCTTTCTTGTACTAGCAGTGATGATGTTACCTAGTTTGGGTAATGAAACATCTGCAAGAAAACAACCAAGCTCAGAGGGCACCAAGGACCCCTCATTTCAACCCTGAGATACAAATAATCTCCTTAATTGAAAGCCCCATTTTTTTAGTATATGCTCTTTGTTTACCAGATGTAGTCAGTTGAAAATTTTACGTGGCTTAGACTGAATGGGAAGGAATTCAGACTAATCCAAATATCAATTTGCTTGGGAGGTAAGCATTATTCAGACCACCAGAACATTTTTTCCTTATGGCTTCCAAGGAAAAGTTTCCCTTCTGCAATAGCCACATAGTTACTCTCTGCCTGAAGATATTGCTAGATAGGATGGTTTGTTACATTGAGGAAATTATGTCATTTCATTGTTTCATTTCTGTTTGTTATTTGAAAGCAGAAAGTTAATTCCTACACCATTATATCACTTTAGTAGTTTTTAGTGTATAAATTAAAAAAGGTCTAATTCCTCTGAAAGCTTTTAAAATCACAGGTAATGTTCCTAGAGGAGAACAATGTTAGTCTATGGTAGCAAAGAAATATCAGGAGTCTGGTATCATCCTTTCCAACTAATAATTTTTATTAACGGATGTAACCTTTCATGAGCTCTTAAAAGCTTGTACCTTTTGATAAAACTTGTTAGCTGGAAACGAGCTACCAGGCTCCTGACATTTATCACAGTAGACGTTCCTGTTTTTCACTATTATGAAAAACAATTAAAATTCTTGTTTTATTTATTAAATGCCTACTTGTAGCTTTTTGAGATTTACAATAATTATTTATAGTTTGGATTTTTCTAAAGTAGTCCTCTATGGCATTTCCTAGAATTTGTCAGATCTCCCAGGGTTTCCACCAGGTATTTAATGCTCCCCACTAGACCATTTTTTCTAAGAATGTACAGTATGTTTCTTTCTTGGTGAACTCAATCTACCTCTTATTAATTGGACCCTAAATGAATGTACAACGGAACTGTGACGAAGTGGGGTTGAGGGGTACCCCGGACCGTGAACCAGCATGAGCAAATGCACTGGGACTGAAATAAATCTGACAGAGTAGTCTTGTGTAAAAAAATATAATTTACTTTAAAATATTTAAAAGTCACTATGTCTTTAAATAAACACATCAAAAACAAAGTCTTATCTTGGTTATGTGAAGCCAGGCTATCTCCCTAGATTCCTCTCCACAATACCGACACAGTTCACAAGAGAAAACAACTAACATGACAATAGATAGCTTCGGTGTCGATACATCATCGAGGCAATAGAAGGGCAGCAGCATGAACTTCACAGCTAAAAGTCTCCTGAAGAAAAAACAATTCAATCAGCAACATAGCTTGAAGCTTGTGGGAGGAAGAATGTCCAGCAGCAGCAGTTCAAACGTTGGCTTGCGTGCTTCAAAACAGCAAAAGGCAAGCATCCGTGGGAGTATCTCTGCAACAGCATCTGGAGTCCTTATCTGCGTTCTCCTCCCTTCTGCAGCGTTGCACTGAGCTCTGCATCCAGCTTCCAGCAGGAGCTCTGCATCTAAGCCTAAAAAGCATTTAGGCCCGAGTAGCAAGTGAAAAGGTCCTTGCTTATATGGGGAGTTAACCTGCAATTAACTAGGGCGGGGAAGGCTTGCAGGTAATTGCAAACAGGAGATGGCTTGATTGAAACCATACTGTTTGTGACTAATCAAGTAGCCACGGCAATCCTGAAAACACTCGTGACAGGAACCAATACATACAACCATGTACAATGCCATTACTAATCTGGGATTGGATCAACTAGTAACAACACTAGACTCAACAACTGCCTTGATCTCATCTTCTGCAATAGTTTAAACTCAATCTATAAATGAACCCTTTTCCGACAGTGACCACAGCATGATTGACTTTTGTCTCAATTTATGCCCATACAAAGATGATCATAATGACGGAATCCCGAAGTATAACTTTAGAAAAGCCAACTATGATCTCATAACTGACAACCTTTCATCTCTTGATTGGCAAACTCTGTTCACTGGCTGCATCACTACCGAAGACCATTATAACATTTTTTTTTGCACGAAGTCAAAAGAATCATCAAACTATACATACCACGAATAACCCCCAATGTCACTGCGTTCTTGTATTTCCCAGCTGAGCTCTCATTTTTGGACTAATAGACTTACTGTAGTTTTGCCAAGTTTTGTTATCAGTATTAAGTGCGCATGCCTACATATTTTCTCACATTCCTTTTCTAGTCTTCTAACTCCTTTGTTCTCTCTGCGAAGAGGTCCGGCAGGAACGCTGCCAAAGATGTAGCCAATTAGCTAATAAGAGTTATCTTTATTTTTACTTTTACAATAAAATGAGTTTTCTTAGAAATACTTCTTCGGGTTTTATTTTCTTAATGTATACTTTCGAGGAGAAGCCTCGGTCCAAACCTCTAAACCAGGGTGCGATTATCCCAGAGCCAGGATGGGATCAATCAACTCCCTGACACCCAAAACCAGGAAAAACAAATTACCCATAACAATAAGGAAGCTTCAGACAAAAAAAAACCATCTTTGGCGCAAAAACAAAACTGGCTACGTAGCTAACTTCAAAAGTTGCTACAAAACCTTATGCCGAGAGATAAAGGCAGAATGCATCAGTTATCACAGCAAACAAGAGGAAAACCTACTACGCACAAAATCCACCCGGGCCTTCTATAATTTTGTAAACAACAAACTTAAAGACTCAAGATCTATCCCACCACGAAAAGGACCAAACGGGAAAGACTGTAATGATGAAACCATTAAGGCCAACCTCTTCAACACATTCTTCGGTTCAGTCTTTGTAAACAGCAACGGCTCATGCCCCACATTTCCCAATCGTACCACAACTAATCACAACAATCTACTACATGTCAATTTTACAGAAGATAACATTGAAAAGGCACTACGCAACCTTAAACCATCTCCATCTATTGGCCCTGATGGACTATGTACCTACTTCTTAAAAAAGCTTTCCACTGCCATAGCAGAACCTCTAAGCATAATCTATGAAATATCTTTCAGGACCAGCTCCTTGCCTAACCTATGGGCACTAGCCACGGTCATCCCTATCTTCAAAAAGGGTGACCCCAGCCTAGTTGAAAATTACAGACCAATCTCATTATGTTGCGTCACTTGCAAAGTCATGGAATCAATCATAAACCAATCCATAACCCTCTACTTAGAGCCAAACAACCTACTCTCTAACAAGCAGTTTCGCTTCAGAAAAAGATTGTCCTGCAATCTGCAACACTTACACTGCAAAAACATATGGACATCACAACTTGACCAGGGTAAAGCAATAGACACAATTTATATAGACTTCTGTAAAGCTTTTGATTCAGTAGTACACAACAAACTACTTCTAAAACTAAAATCTTATGGCATTTCTGGATCCCTGCATAAGTGGATAGCTGCGGTCCTATTAAACAGGCAACAAGGAGTCAAAAAAGGGAATGCCCTATCAAACCCTGCACCTGTTAACAGCAGTGTCCCCCAAGGCAGCATTTTAGGACCCACACTCTTTATACCTTACATAAATGACCTTTGCAATCATATTATAAGCAACTGAGTTCTCTTCGCTGATGATGTAAAACTATTCAACACTACCAACAATGCTGCTACCCTACAAAAAGACCTTGACTATGTGTCAGAATGGTCAAACAATTGACAACTCCAAATCTCAACCAATAAACTCTCTGTCTTGCACATTGGCAAAAAAAATCATAACACAAAATACAAGCTGGGTGGATACGACCTAGTAGATGACCCTCACTCTGTCAAAGACCTTGGAGTACTCATCTCTAATGATCTAAGTGCCAGAGCCCACTGTAACAACATTGCCAAAAAGGCTCTAAGAATCGTTAACCTAATCTTGCATAGCTTCTTCTCCGGTAATATTGAACTGCAAACTAAGGCATAGAAAACTTTTGCTAGACCAATTCTTGAATACAGCTCATCTGTCTGGAACCCACACTGCATATCGGACATTAATACAATCAAACGAGTCCAGAGATATTTCACGAGAAGATTCCTCCACTCCTCTGCTCACAACAGAATACCTTATGCCACCAGACTTGAAATTTTGGGCTTAGACAATTTAGAACTTCGCCGCCTTCGGTCTGACCTAAACGTAGTACATAAAATTATCTGCTACAATGTCCTACTTGTCAATGAATACTTCAGCTTCAACCAAAACAATACACGAGCACACAATAGATACAAATGTATGGTAAACCGCTCCAAACTTGATTGCAGAAAATACGACTTCAGTAACAGAGTTGACAATGCCTGGAATGCACTACCTGACTCTGTGGTTTCATCCTCAAACCCCCAAAACTTTAACCTTAGACTGTCTACTGTCAACCTCACCCCATTCCTAAGAGGTCTTTAAGGAATGTGCATAAATGCAGCAGCGTGCCTACCATCCTTGTCCTAATGTTTTCTTTTATTTGTATCCATTTCATGTATTCATAATCATGTTTACACTTGTATCTGTCATAAAATACATGCTTGTCGAAAATAAATAAATAAATACATACATACATACATACATACATACATACATGTTACTATCCAGGCACTTTCCCACAGTTCCCTTGGAAATATGCAAATTCATATTTGCTTGCAATATGAACTTTAGTTTAAAGCAGTATTTCAGGGGTTTTTTTGGGGGGCGGGGTTGGCGGGGAATACTGAAACATATAGAAGGAACTTTGAGATGCCATGGGAAATATTGTATTAAGAACACAGAGGGCAGAAAGAAATTGAAGTAGCAATATGTTGAAGGGAATGATATTAGTAGTAGAAATTGTATGTAAGAAATTAATTGGAATAAATATATTGATTACTGTAAAAGGGAATATTTGATTGAAATTAAGATATAAAGCTGAAATGAAAGTTAAGAAATGTATGTTGAAAGTAAGAAATGAAATTGAAATGTTAGATAATGTTGTAAGCGGACCAGCAGATGTAGAATGGTCTAAATGTAAAAATAATTGGAAGTAATTGAAATGATAGGGGAAAAAAATAACTATTGAAATGAAATAAGGGTGGAAAGTTAATTAAATTGAAAAGATTTTAAGGTAAATGTTAGATCCGGAGTGCGGGAAAAGAAGAGATGGGACTCCAGAACCTTTCCATCTGTTTATTTGGCTCCTCGCAGAACAAGAACTGCCAGCACAGCAGCCGCAGCTCATCTTTTAAAGCCATTCGGCTTGCCAGCCGGCCCCTGACAGTAATTTATTTTTCCCACCGCGACTTCTAATCAATCCGCGGCAGTCATGCAAATTCCTACGTACATACGTACGTAACACCCCTCCCCTCCTAGCTGAAGGACAGTCCACTCCGTGCCTATGTATGTGACGTAGTCCCGCAGGTAGGCGGGGCGTCTGATCGTTCTACTAGGCCTGCGCAGATCATTTGTTCCTGGGACTTCAGCTGGCTCGGTCGGCCCTGTTGCTGCTCCGGCTGGCTGGGATGGAACCTCCTGGAACTCTTCGATGCACGTGGTGGTCTCTGGCCTATCTTCCCTGTTTCCTGGTACTGGACTCCTCGGGGGACTCTCACCGGACCCCGGTAAGTCCCCGCTATTGACTCTCGGGCTTGAGTGCAGTTCATTGGGTGGATTTGTAGGAAGGGTTGGTGCATGGTTAGTGGTGTTTCCCAACTCCGGCATGTATGTTCCCCAGGGCAGAGCTTCTGGTCTTGTGTTTTGTGTCCTTCCCTCTTTGTCTCCCCCTTCTCCGTACCTTAATTGTGACTCTCCCCACCTGCTCCGGAGTTGGTCAATATGTCTCCTCCATATTTTACCATCCTCTAGCTCCACTTTATATGACTTGGGACCCGTGATGGCAATTACTCTAGCCTTTACCCACGTTGGGTGCCCTGCATAGTTATGTACAAATATCAAGTCGTCTACCTCAAACTCCCTTTTGGGTCTGGCCGAATAAAGGGGTGTATCCGGGTGGTACTCTGGGTGTAGCCGATCCAACCAGGACCGTAGTCTTCTGCCCATCAACAATTCTGCTGGGCTCCAGTGGGTGGCTGAGCTGGGAGTTATATGTTGGGCGAGGAGGAATTTCTCAATTTTCTCCTGCCAGTTCCCTGGGCCCATCCTGGTGAGGGTCTCTTTGGTGAGTCTCACCATTCTCTCCACTTGCCCATTTCCCGCCAGACAAAAAGGTGCCACTAAAACATGCCTTATTCCCAGCTCGGCCAAGAATAACTCCATAGCCTTAGCTGTCAGCTGTGGTCCATTATCTGACACTAACATATCGGGTAACCCGTGCATCGCAAACATCCTCCTCAACACCCTGATGGTAGCCTCTGTTGTCATAGATGGCATTGAGATCACTTCTAACCACTTTGAGTATGCATCTATAACAATTAAAAATGTCTGTCCCCCCATAGGTTCTGCAAAGTCTATATGTATCCATGACCACGGTCCTTTGGGTACATCCCATTCCCTCGGGGTTGTGCATGGAGGCACTGGTCTTGTTTCCTGGCAGGGCTTGCATGTCGCTACCCATTCCATAATTTCCTTATTGATTTGGGGCCACCAGAGGTAGCTCCGGGCAAGTGCCTTCATGCATACGATCCCTGGGTGCCCTGCATGCAATGTTTCCAGTACTTGTCGTCTCAAGCTCCTGGGCACAATCACTCTCCCCCCCCAATAATAGACACCCTCTCATTGTTGACAACTCCATCTTCTTATTTTCGAACGTTTTAAATTCCTCCCCTACCTTTCCCTGTGGCCACCCCCCCAACACCCAGCTTAGCACTTTGGCGGGTACGGCGTCCCGTTTGGTTTGGTCTGCAATCTCATTTGCGGTGGTCGGGCTGGCTGGGTCAATGTCGATCAGGAGTACTTGGGTGGCTGGTGCCGGGTCTTCCACTAATTCCACTGTTGGGCATCTGCTGAGGCCGTCTGCGTTGCCGATGGTGATGCCAGGGTGATGAATCAGTTTGTAGTTGTAGCCGGTGAGGAAGATGGACCATCTCGTCAGTCAGGGTGCCATGAAGTTCGGGGTTTGCTTTTCTCCTGCGAGTAGTCCTAGCAGAGGCTTGTGGTCTGTGATTAGTTTGAAATGTTGGCCGTATAGGTATTTGTGGAAACACTTGACCCCGGCTACTATTGCTAGCGCTTCCTTGTCCAGCTGGCTGTAGTTCCTCTTGGCCGGGGACAATGTTTTGGAGTAGAATATGATGGGGGCTTCGGATCCATTAGGCAATCGATGGCTAAGGACAGCTCCAACTCCGAAGGGGGAAGCGTCGCACGTTAGCAGTAGTGGAAGGGTTTCCGTGTATTGTATGAGGACACTGTCTGAGGATAGCAGCTGTTTAATGGCAGTGAAAGCATTGTCCTCACGTTGACCCCACGTCCAGGTGGTCATCTTCCTGAGGAGTTTGTGGAGCGGTTCAGCAACTGTTGCCTTTTGCTTTAAGAAAATGCCATAAAAATTAAGTAACCCCAGAAAAGCTTGTAATTCCACTATGTTTGTGGGTGTGCGGACTTCTCTGATTGCCTTCACTTTGCTATCTGTGGGGTGGATGCATTCCCATCAATGAGGTAGCCTAGGAACTCTATTTGCCTCACCCCAAATTTGCATTTCTCTTTTTTAACCTTGAGGCCCTTCTCTTGGAATCTCCTTAAGGTTTCTTTCACTCTGCTCATTAGCTGCTCCATTGTTTCCCCCGAAATCAACACATCATCAAAGTATGGGACGACTCCTGGTATGCCTTGCAAGAGTTGCTCCATGAGGCTTTGAAACAGCTCTGGGGCCACGCTGATCCCAAATTGCAAGCAGTTGCATTTGAATGCCCCCCTGTGTGTCACAATAGTCTGTGCTTCCACTGTTGTTGTCAGGCTTCGGCGTTATCTCAAACAAATTTCATTCTCAAACACAAAGTCTTTAATGAAATCTTCCATTTATTGAGAAATTAACGACCTGTCCTGGACTCATTTGTAGCCGAAACTGACTCTTTGATCCCAAACCACTCCCCTTCCGTTCCTCAAACCCCCAGTGTCTCATTGGGCATCTTCCAAATCAGTCATCCATCCCGGCTGCTTCAAATCACAGGAATGTCCCCCCTCCCTCCATCACCTAGGGACCGTTATCTGCCAGGAAAAACTGGGTGAGAAGTCAAGCTGCTAGAATTCAAACAGCACTACTAAATCCTTTTTTTTTTCTCTTCATGTCAGTGATGGAGCACGAATGAATTAGAGCGCTGACAGTTGTAGCATCCACGGGCAATTGTTGATATGCCTGGGCAAGGTCCAACTTTGCTAAAACCTTGCCGTTGCCCAGTGAATGCAGAAGGTGCTGCACTACGGGTACTGGATATGCGCTCTGTTGCAATGCTTTGTTAATCGTGCACTTATAATCAGCGCATATCCTGATAGACCCATCCGGCTTAATTGGGGTCACGTGTCAGGTTCCAATGTAATTTCAAATACATTTCATTCTCAAACACAAAGTCTTTGATGAAGTCTCTCATTTATTGAAAATTAACGATCTGTCCTGAACTCATTTGTAGCTGAAACTGACTCTCTCATCCCAAACCCCTCCCTTTCCGTTCCTCAAATCCCAGTGCTCTCATTGGCCATCTTCCAGGTCAGTCTTTCATCCCGGCTACTTCCAGTCACAGGAATTCCTCCCTCCCCCCATCACCTAGGTGACGTTATCTGCCAAAAGAGAAAAAACTAGGTGAAAAGCCAAGCTGCTAAATTTCAAACTGCAGCTTCTCATTTTTTTTCCCTCTATCATGTCAGCGCTGGAGCAAGAATAATTTAGAGCACTGACATCCGGCCCCTCTCCCTTCATTTCTCCAGGGCGGCCTGCCATAAAAAAAACCCACAACAAGTTAAGCATCGTTATCCCGTCCGAGGGTGTGTCCCCCCCTCCCGGCTTGCCTGGGTGATCTGCATGGAATTTGGCTATAAGGTGGTCAGCTTGAATGTTTGTGCTCTTCACCCAGGAAGCCTCTGACAATGGGTAACCCTTCCATTTAATTAAGTATTGGAGGCGTCCCCTGTGCCATCTTGAGTCAAAGATTTGCTGTACCTCATAGTGAATTTGGCCCCCAACAACCAGGGGACCGGGGGTGTCACATGGTATTGACCTTAAAGTTGACCCCACTACAGGCTTTAGGAGGCTGCTGTGGAAAACGGGGTGTATTTTCCCTAGAAGCCGGGGCAACTGCAGTTGTACTGTAACTGGGTTGATTATTTTTACTATAGGGAACGGTCCTATAAATTTAGGACCCAGTTTCTTGCTCGGGAGTCTAAGTCTCAAGTACTTGGTGGAGAGGTAGACCTTCTCTCCCACTCGAAATGGTCTTTGGGGGGTTCGGTGCTTGTCTGCTTGTTTCTTATAGGATTGTGCCGCCTTGGCCAATGCCCTCTTAACATTCTCCCAGGTTTCTCTCAACATTGCCATCCAATCGGTCAAACTGACTGAGGAAGGGGGCTCCCTTGGGTACTCTGGCATGGGGATGAAGTCCATACCACTCACTATTTTAAACGGGGTTAATCCCGTGCTACTGTGGACAGCATTATTATACGCGACCTCTGCAAAAGATAGGAGGTCTGCCCAATTGGACTGTTGGTAGTCGACGTAGCATCTTAAGTATTGCTCTATCATGGCATTCAGTCTCTCCGCCCCCCCCCCCCCCTTTGGTGCTCGGGTGAAACGCTGAGCTGAGGCCTTGGGATGACCCTATGGATCGTAAGAACTCCCTCCAGAATTTTGCTGTGAACTGGACCCCTCGGTCAGAGTTGATTCTTCTGGGGACTCCATGCAGGCGGTAGATGTGTTTCAGGAACAGTTTGGATAATTGACGGGCTGAGGGCAGCCCGCTGCAAGGAATGAAGTGTGCCTGCTTGGAGAATAAGTCTATTACAGTCCAGATCACTGCATTTCCACTACTCCTCGGTAGTTCTATGAAGTTGCAACAGTCCAGGAGGGCACCCTGGTCGTCCCTTCATCGTGGCACAAATGGTACAACTCTACATAACTGTCTACGTACTTTCTCATGTGGGGCCACCAGAACTGTCTTCGCACTAAGTGCAGAGTCTTTAGGAAACCGAAATGCCCCGCTGGTTTAACGTCATGGCTCCTCTTAAGGATCAGGGTGCGTAGAGTCTGTGGGACATAGAGCTTTGTCCCCTTCCATGCTAGGTCATCCCTTTTTGTCAGGAGATGTTGATTGTCTCGGAGCCAGGGGTCCGCCGCTGTTTCGGTTTTGAGTTTTGTCATTAGCTCACTTTCAAGTTGGTCCTGCTGGTCGCGCCGTTGCCATCTGGTGACCACCTGACCCACGACCTGGGTAGAGGGGATAATGGCGTTCACTACCTGCTCCCGCTCACTGTTATATTGGGGAATCCGGGAGAGTGCATCGGCCAGGACGTTCTTCCCTCCTGGGATGTGCTTGAGCTTGAAGTTGAAACGATTGAAGTATTGTGCCCAGCGGACTTGCCTGGGTGACAATTTCCATGGGGTTCTGAGGGCCTCCAGATTCTTGTGATCAGTCCAAACTTCGAACGGTCTCTGGGCCCCCTCTAGTAGGTGTTGCCAGGTTAGCAGCACCCATCTTACCGCAAACGCTTCCTTCTCCCACGCCACCCATCGCCTCTCTGTGTCGGTGAGCTTTCGGGAGGTGTAGGCACAAGGTTGTAGGCTTCCTTGGACATTCTTTTGCAGCAGCACAGCCCCTACTGCCACATCGCTGGCATCGGCTTGGATGACGAAGGGCTGTTCGGGGTCAGGATGCTTTAAGACAGGTTCTTTTGCAAACATCTCTTTCAGTGCTTCAAATGCCCGTTGGCAGGTTGTGTCCCATTGTAGGGGTTGTCCCGGGCAGGGCTTCGTTGCCGGACTCCCTGTCTTTAGGAGGTCCGTCAGAGG
The DNA here is from genome assembly GCA_012654045.1 of Ptyas mucosa. Lineage (NCBI taxonomy): Eukaryota > Metazoa > Chordata > Lepidosauria > Squamata > Colubridae > Ptyas > Ptyas mucosa. The sequence goes on along the minus strand of WNWU01008915.1, from coordinate 19,927 downwards.
TTTGGCAATTCTTGCAAATGAGGGGATGAATTGTCTGTAGAAGTTCGCGAACCCTAAGAAGCTCTGCAGTTGTCTGCGGGTGCGAGGGGGTTTCCATTGTAGAACTGATTGTACTTTGGCTGGGTCCCTCTCTACCCCCTCGTTTGATATTCAGTAACCTAAGTAGTCTAGGCGTGATTGGTGGAATTCACATTTTGACAGTTTGACATACAGGTTCGCCCTCAGCAGTTTCTCCAATACTTGGCAGACGAGGGGTACGTGTTCATCTAAGGTTTCCGTGTAAATGAGGATATCGTTCAGGTAGACGAGGACCCCTTTGTAGAGGTGCTCATGTAGCATTTCATTTATCAGTTGCATGAACACCGCCGGGGCTCCCTGCAGTCCAAAAGGCATCACATTAAATTGGAAACTTCCTAGGGGGCAGTTGAATGCTGTTTTCCACTCATCTCCTTCCTTGATGTGTATTCAGTAGTAGGCTTCTCGGAGGTCTAGTTTGGTGAAAACGTTTCCTTTGGCAAGGTGGGATAGCATGTCCTTCATGAGGGGAAGGGGATATAAATTGTGTATGCAGATGGCGTTGATACCCCGGAAATCAACCAAAAGACGCATAGAGCCATCTTTTTTCTCTTTAAAAAGGACCGGTGCCGCAACCCGTGGTTTAGCTGGCTCAATGAAACCCCTTTGTAGGTTCTTGTTTATGTAGTTCCGCATTTCTTGCATTTCGCGGGGCGTCATGGCATATAGTTTAGGTTTAGGTAGTTTCGCTCCAGGGATGATCTCAATGGCGCAATCGGCCTCACGGTGGGGGGTAGAACGTCACACTCGGCCTCGCTAAACACCTCTGCAAGGTCTTGGTACTCCTCTGGGATCTGTTCTGTGTCGTCGGAGTTGTCGGATGTGGCCGCCAGTTGCTCTGTTGTAGCCCCAGGGAGGGGCCCTTACATTGGCGGTTTCTTCCTTTGCCGTGGTGGGAAAGATTGGGGCTCCTGCATGGGGGGCATTCTCCCTGGTTTGAGCAGTAGGGGTTGGGGGCCCTTTGCAATCCTCAGCCTGCAGGTTCCCTCTTGCCACCAGATGAGTGGGCCCCATTTGTCTAGCCATGAGAGTCCTAGTATGACTGGGTCTGTCATTTTGGGGGCTATTATGAACCAAATCTTTTCCCAGTGGTCTGCTAGTTCCAGCCTCACTGGCTTGGTCAGATGTGTGGCGTAAGTCCCCCCCACTAGGGATCCATCAACTTGTTCAAATCGGATTGGGTGGTTGAGTTTTTTTAGCACGGATCCCCAACTTTAGGACTGTGGGTAGGTTAATCAGGCACCTCGTGCAGCCTGAGTCTATTAGGGCTTGGAAAGTCCCTTGGGTCCCTGTTTTCGGGGCTGTTACGTGTATAGGGAAAAGAAAGGGGTGGATGGGTCCACTCACCATTGGGTCGTCTTCACCCTCGTCCTCGCTGTCATATGACTCGGGGGATTGATTTCCCTCATCTGGGGCACCTCTGGCTTCGGTCAGGTGGGCGAAGACCTCTAGGCCCTGGGGGGCTTTCTTTGGTGTGTTGGTGGCGCGTTTCGGTCCTCATTCCGGGCGTGCCTTGGGCGGTGGGTCTGGCCTCGGTCTCGGGGTTCCACACGCTGCTGCCAGGTGACCGATCCCCCCGCACATGTAGCACCTCAGTGGGCTCTGTGAGATGACTGGTCTCTGGGTGGGCTGTGGTGCTGCAGTTCCTCGTCTGTCAGGTGGTCTCTGGTCAGGTTGGCCTCTCTCCCTGCTACCTGGCTGCTTCAGCATGTCATTGGCCCACAGCCCCCTGTCAACTTTTATCGCTATTCGGAACCATTCGGAGAGTCGGTTCGGGATGTCTCAATAAGCGGTCACTTGGGCAATTCGCTTATCCAGGCTTGTTCTAAAAAAATACACCAGTAGTTGCTCTGGTAAGGGAGGTAGAGTCCCAATGACTCTCCTGAATTCACGGATATGCTCTCTGATAGGCTTCCCCTTCTGCATTAGGTTCCTGAGCTCGTCTTCCACGTAGGGGTCCTCTTCTGCCTCTTCAAACTGGGTTCGTAATAGTTGTAAGGACCCATCTGCGTCATGCAGTTGGGGGGCCCTGTTCTTGTAGAGGGCTGCTGACTACCTTCTTGCTTCTCCCTCCAAACCCTCTGAAATGGCACTGACTAGGGCTCTGAGAAATGGATAGAGGTGCCTATAGAGTTCGATGTAGATTTCAGCTGTGTCGAGGAATTGCACCAGCTGGTCTGGGTCACCATCGAACTTCCCTCTGAAGCAGGGCCGGTCCTCCCTCACTGCTCTATCCTCCCAGTGCGGGGCTCTGTAAGCCTGCTCTTGGTGCCACTGATCCTCTTCCTCTCCTCTCATTCTAGGGTAGGGGGGTGGTGTCCTGTCCCAGCGGCTCTGCTTGCTTTGCAAGGGAGGAACCCATAGATGCGGTTTTGGGCTTCCTCTCTTTCTGCCATGGGGGGGAAGGGCTGTGCCTCCACCTAGGGCGTCTCAATTCGGCAGGCTCGACTGGTCCCCCCCTTCCCTTTGGTCTGCCTGATGGCTCCTCCTCCAGAAGGGTGGCACAGTCAAATTTCTCCTTCCATCCATCTATGGGGCATTGGAGTGGCTTCCCTGAAGCTTTTTGGTGTCTGGCCTACTGCCAGTCCAATAGCCAGTCCACCCTCCTCAACTCACTTAGGGGTTTCCCCTGAATGTTCGGGAAGGGAAATTCAGCCTCTGCAGATTTTGGCAAGAGCCCCAGATACTTATCTCCCTTTTTCTTGGCTTGCATCGCGGTCGCCCGACCTTGGCTGTCTTGCAGCTTTGTTGGGGGAGGAAGGAGGTGAGGTATCCAAGCCGGCTGGAGTCAAGACTGGCTCTTTTCCAGTTGCTTGAAGTAAACTTTTCTCAGCCAAATTACTTTCTGCCATAGCATCCGGACTGCTCCTCCATTAACTCCACACGTCAGGGAGGGAACTGGAAGCTTGGAGGTCAGCCAGCCTGGCTTGGAAAGGAGTTTCGGCTATCTGTCAGGTTCCGATGTAATTTCAAATAAATTTCATTCTCAAACACAAAGTCTTTGATGAAGTCTCTCATTTATTGAAAATTAATGATCTGTCCTGAACTCATTTGTAGCCGAAACTGACTCTCTCATCCCAAACCCCTCCCTTTCTGTTCCTCAAATCCCAGTGCTCTCATTGGCCATCTTCCAGGTCAGTCTTTCATCCCAGCTACTTCCAGTCACAGGAATTCCCCCTCCCTCCATCACCTAGGTGATGTTATCTGCCAGGAGAGAAAAAACTAGGTGAAAAGCCAAGCTGCTAAATTTCAAACTGCAGCTTCTCATTTCTTTTTTCCATCTTTCATGTCAGCGCTGGAGCAAGAATAATTTAGAGTGCTGACATCACGATTGGGGTCTCCACGTGGCATGGTCTACTGGCTCGAGTATTCCTTGAGCAATTAGCTTATCTAATTGCTCATCTACCTTGGGCCTGAGGGCAAATGGCACCTGTTGATGTTTAAGCCTTATCGGTTTTACCCCGGGGTCTAAGCTAAAGGTTATGAGTTTCCCCGTATATTTACCTAGGCTTCCATCGAACACGTCCCGAATATCATCCAGCAGCTGGTCCAACTCATTTCCTTTGATTCTGTGTAGTCCAGTGATGCCTAACCCCAGGGGCTTGAACCACTCAACTCCCAGCAGGGTGGGTCAGTCACTTTCGACTACGGTTAGTGTAAGTTGGCCGCTGAAGTCCCTGAAACCGACTCTGACCTCTGCTCTTCCCAGGACGCAGTAAGTCAGGAATAGAGCCCGCTTTCTGTTGTCGGGGAGGTCCTGGTAGTTGTTTGCCTCCATATACATTTGGAATCGGCACATGTACGTGTGCCGTTCTTCTGATTGTGGATCGAAAACGGTGGGGGCTTGTGAGGGGTTGGCAGCCATTGTCCGGTTGGCCGATGCAGTGTTCTGCTGTGCGATGGCCGTGGTGCCACGAGGCGATGGTCAGTTCTTTGTTCTCAGTCTTCTTGCGATCCCACCTTCATCGCCAGTGTTAGATCCGGAGTGCAGGAAAAGAAGAGATGGGACTCCAGAACCTTTCCATCTGTTTATTTGGCTCCTTGCAGAACAAGAACTGCCGGCACGGCAGCCGCAGCTTGTCTTTTAAAGCCATTTGTCTTGCCAGTCGGTCCCTGACAATAATTTATTTTTCCCGCCGCGACTTCTAACCAATCCGTGGCGGTCATGCAAATTCCTACGTACGTACGTACATAACAGTAAATATGAAATAAGTTGAAATACAATGTTAAGAATTTTAATAATATGATGGAAATCTTGAGAAATATATGTTATGAAGAGAAGAAAAATGGGGATGCCTGGACACCATAGAAAAAGCACTGAATTGAAAATAAAAACAGCAATAGAGAGAGATAGAAGAAGGAGGAGGGAGATTGAAGGAAGGGATAAAGAGAGAGAGGAGCAGAAGAAAGGGAAGAGGAGAGGAAGACAGGAAAGGGAAATAAGAGTAGGAGAGAAGGTTAGATAGAGGGAAGGAAGGGAGGAGGGGAAGAAAGGAAAGGGAAGTAGAGAAGGAATAGGAGAGGAGGGAAGAAGAAGGTAGAAAGGATGAAAGAAGGGAGGGAGAGGAAGAGGAAGAGAAGAAAGATTGCTGTAACACAAAAAAGAGGAAATGGAGGAAAGGCATCCCTGAAAACATTTAAATATATCAAGATAAAGAATGAACTATTTAAAAAAAATTAAAGGAGAATGTAAAATGATTAAGAATGGAAAAATAGAATTTGAGGGTGAAGAAGATACTGTTTATAGAAATAAGAAAAGAAAAATTAAAAGTTGATTAATAAATATGGAAAAAGAATACTTTGGCAGAAACGGTAACAAAGTAAAATACATTTGAATATGATAAATTGTATATGATATGATGTGATATGCTCAATGCTCTGTTTCAAAAAATAAGTGGGTGTATATTGGGGGGGAGCCAATAAAACTTGTCAAAAAAAAAGAACAACACAGAGGGTACCCTGTCATGCTAGCTATTTTGGGGCAGGCAGTGAAGCATATAATGAGGAGCCTCTCTTTATACTGAACCATATAATTTTTGTTAAATGTCATAGGCATAAAAGCTATTCTTAGAATTCATTGTATCTGCATTTTGAATGAAATTATTGGCAAAAAATATCAGATGCCAATTTAGTTTTCAGTGTTTCTACTGCTGGATAAAGTATGCATGCTATTTCTTGGCAATTGTAATATAATATGGTATGGCCTTTACTTTTATATTTTAGCTAACATTTGTTTACAATGGAAGAGATTAAATTGCAGTAAATGAGAGTTCCCATGCCAGTCTTCCTGTATGCCTTCACTCAATGGTTGTTCTGTTTTATCTTAAGTTAGTCTATAAAAAAGAACATATGAGCTATTCCTAATATATTTATTAGAATAGAATAGAATAACAGAGTTGGAAGGGACCTTGGGGGTCTTCTAGCCCAACCCCCTGCTTAGGCAGGAAACCCTATACCATTTCAGACAAATGGTTATCCAATCTCTTCTTTAAAACTTCCAGTGTTGGAGCATTTACAACTTCTGGAGGCAAGTTGTTCCACTGATTAATTGTTCTAACTGTCAGGAAATTTCTCCTTAGTTCTAAGTTGCTTCTCTCCTTGATTAGTTCCCACCCATTGCTTCTTGTCCTACTGTTGGAAATTACTTCAGCCAACAGAAACTTGGATAGGTGAAAACAAAGATTTTATTTCAAAGTAACAAGAAAGCAGTTTGCAGAAGTGTGGTGGGTATCCCAGGCTGAAACCTCAACAAGGAGTTTGAGCCAGGAGCCACACCCTTTAGATTTCAGAAGCATACATTATATACAGTTCTATCCCAACAGCCCATTTTCCTCCTCCTTTGGACCCATTGGGGTTACAGCTAATCCAAAACGCCTCAAGAGAATACATTATCTCTCTCTTTTGTTTACTCAAATTACTTTCTTTTCAGCACCTCCCGTACCTATCCGTACCTATCCGTTATACATTAACTTTTAAAATATATTGTCTACATAGCATCTCTCAGCTTCCTAGCATTAAGGAATGTGCACAAGAGAGATGGGAGGAAATTTCTATAGAGCATGAGATGATGGCGTCCTTTCTTATAAAAAGATTTATGAAAGATTTAGATCTTTAATGCAAGAAGGATACAATTGATTTCAAGCATATGTTTTTATGTGTTACTAATGTTTAACAATTAAATGCTTAAAAGGAAAATACTTTTATAGCCGCATAACATATATTTTACAATAGAACAAATGTCTATAGAATAACAAGTTTCCATTCATTTATTACTATTCCCTTCATTATTATTTTATTTTTGAATTCCCTTATTCCTTACACTACCCTCAGGTGCTTTGGAGAATAGCTTGACTCCGTCTTCTTTGTGGCAACCCCTGAGATATTGGAACACTGCTGTCATGTCATCCCTAGACCTTCTTTTCATCAAACTAGACATACCCAATTCCAGCAACCGTTCTTTATATGTTTTAGCCTCCAGTCCCCTAATCATTTTTGTTGCTCTTCTCTGCAGTCTTTCTAGAGTCTCAACATCTTTTTTACATAGCAGCAACCAAAATTGGATGCAGTATTCCAAGTGTGGCCTTACCAAGGCATTATAAAGTGGTAACACTTCATGTGATCTTGATTCTACCCCTCTGTTTATGCAGCCTAGAACTGTGTTGGCTTTTTTGGCAGCTGCTGCACACTGCTGGCTCATATTTAAATGATTGTCCACTAGGACTCCAAGATCCCTCTCACAGTTACTACTTTTGAGCAAGTTACCACATATACGGTACCTGTGCATTTCGTTTTTCTTGCCTAAATGTAGAACCTTACTTTTTTCACTGTTGAATTTTATTTTGTTAGATAGCACCCAATGTTCAAGTCTGTCAAGAGCCTTCTGTATCTTAAGTCTATCTTCTGGAATGTTGGCTATTCCTGCTAGCTTGGTGTCGTCTGCAAATTTGATGAGTTCCCCATCTATCCCCTCATCCAAATCATTGATGAAGATGTTGAAGAGTACTGGGCCTAAAACAGAGCCTTGGGGCAGTGGTCACCAACCGGTGGTCCGCAAACCACTGGTGGTCTGTGAGAAAATTTTGGCAGTCAGCAGAGAAATCTTTGCATTTCTCTCGAGGAGCCCAGCCGAAGTTCCTGCGCCGCTTGTGCTTCAGTGCTTTGACTCCCAGGGACAGGAGGAGCTCCCCTGCAGGCCGGTGCACCCGGGTGGAGGAGCTGCTCCGAGATGACCAAAGGGCCAGTCCTGTGACTACTACAGTTCTGGAATAAGGGGCCGACTTTCCCACCACTGTCAGTCTGCCCGTCTTCGTTTTCCTTCACTCAGATTGACCAAGCTTCTTGAGAGAAGGAACACAAAAGAGGTTTCCAGGCTATGTGCCTGGACCAGGCGCTTTCTTTCGGGCCTCACATCCGGAGACCTCGCAGAAGCAGACAGGTAGGCCCGAAAGGCGGTTGAGCCTCCCCACTCCCCCAGTGGTCCATGGGATGTAAAATTATGCATTTGGTCCCAGAGGTCCAAAAGGTTGGAGACCCCTGCCTTGGGGTACCCCACTGCATACTTCCCTCCATGTAGATGCAGTTCTATTGAGGATACACGTTGAGTGCGGTTGGTCAGCCAGTCACGAATCCATCTGGTGGTGATGCTGTCTAACCCACATTTTTCTATTTTATCAAGTAGTAGGTTATGGTCTATTTTATCAAATGCCTTACTGAAGTCCAAGTAAATTATATCGACAGCATTCCTCTGGTCCACTAATTTTGTCGCTTTGTCAAAGAATGCAATAAGATCAGTCTGGCATGATCTGTTTTTGACAAACCCATGTTGGCTTTTGGTTATTACTTTGTTTACTTCTAGGTGTTCACTGATTCGTTGCTTGATTATCTTTTCCAGAATCTTCCCTGGTACTGAGGTCAGGCTGATTTATTTATTTATTTATTTTATTCAATTTGTATACCGCCCTTCTCCCCGAGGGGACTCAGGGTGGTGAACAGCCAAAAGTTAAAACATACATACATACAAAATTTAAAAGCCAAATAAAACCAAATTAAACAGTGGCCCCGACTATTTAAAAATCCGAATAATAAAATATTAAAACCCCAATATTAAAATATATTTAAATTTTAAAATCAAAATTATTTTTGCAAAAAAGTGGAAAAAAGGTTAGGCCAGGCCCGCCTGGTGGAACAAAAAGGTTTTTAGCTTGCGGCGGAAGGCGCAAAGATCCGGGATCCTCCTTATCTCTGGGGGGAGCTCGTTCCAGATAGTGGGTGCCCCCACAGAGAAGGCTCTCCTCCTGGAGGCCGCCAGTCAACATTGTTTGGCCAACGGCACCCGGAGGAGCCCCTCTCTGTGGGAGCGTACCAGTCGGTGGGAAGCTATTGGTGGTAGTAGGCGGTCCCGCAGGTCTGTAGTTTCCTGGATCTTTTTTTTCTCTCCTTTTTTGAAGATGGGAACTACATCAGCTCTTTTCCAGTCCTCTGGCAGTTCCCCGGTGCTCCAGGATCTTTGAAAGATATAGTTCAGTGGTTCTGAGCTCTCGTCTGCCAGTTCCTTCAGAACCTTGGGGTGTAATCCATCTGGTCCTGGTGATTTGAACTCATCTAGGGTGCACTGGTGCTCACTTACCATTTTTTCCCCTATTTTAACTTGTGTCCTTAATTTGTTTTTCGTGGTGCTGTTTTTGATAGGTTGAACTGTTTTTTTCCTTTGTGTAAAGACAGATGCAAAAAACGAGTTAAGTAGTACTGCTTTCTCCCTGTTGCTTGTCACCTTCATGCCACATTCTCCCACCAGTAGACCAATTGCTTCCTTGACTTTTTTCTTGTTTTTAACATGTTGGAAGAAGCTTTTTTTGTTATTTTTTTTACTTTTGTCGCAAGCCTTTGTTCATTATGCACCTTAGCTTTCCTCACTTCATCTTTGCAGGCTCAGGCTATTTGCTGATATTCTGCCTCAGTTATGTGCCCCTTTCCACTTTTTATACTTGTCCTTTTTGTCTTTTAATTTATCAGAGAGTTCTTTATGCAGCCATGCTGGTTTCTTTTGAGAGCTGTTATTTTTCTTCTTCATTGGTATTGTGCTAGACTGGGCTTTTATAATCTCACTTTTCAAAATTTCCCAAGCTTCTTGAGTTGTTTTCCCCTTGAGGATTCTCATCCATGGAATCCTTCTCAAGCTCTCTCTAAGTTTATTGAAATTAGCTCTCTTAAAGTCCAAGACTCTAGTTTGACTTTGTTCTACTACTTGTGTTTGCATAATGTTGAATTCCAATATTGCATGATCACTTGCCCCCAAGGTTCCTGTAGCTTCAACACCTTCTATCATTTCATCTCTATTAGTGAGAATTAAGTCCAATATGACTGATCCCCTTGTTCCCTTCTCTACTTTTTGGGAAACAAAGTTGTCTGCTAGGTTTGTCAGGAACCTGTTGGATCTTCCACTTGGTGCAGAGTTTGTCTCCCAGTTGATATCAGGGTAGTTAAAATTCCCCATTACTATTGTGATGTGCTTCCTACATACCTTAGTGAACTGACTAGCAAACAGTTCTTCTATTTCCTCTGTTTGGTTGGGTGGCCTATATAGTATACACCTATGGCAATGTCATTTCTCCCCCCTTTAATATATATTTTTTTTATTATAAAAGTTTTTATTGGTTAAAAATAAACAATATTATCGCTTACAATATGTGGAATTTTCATTATCCTTTTACAAAGATAATATATATTTTCTTTTTTTTCACATACAGCAGATCTTCCCTTATTAAAATTTCAAATTTAACAACCAGATTTATACAAAAATATCAGTTCAGTATCCAGAGTAATATTAAAGGTTACAAAAATAAGAGATATCATAAAAGGCACAAAGTAATAGATTCCTCTCACTTCATCATTTCTTGGTTCTAGATCTCAAGGTTCTGGCCTTAGCACCCCCTTCCTCCCGGACCGCCACGGCCTCTCCCGCCCCCGTTCCTTGATCATCTGGTACCTCCCCTTCCTCGGTTCCTGTATCTTCACCCTCTAGGAGGGTCTTATGTTGCTCCAAGTAGGCCTTAGCCTCCGCCACACTATTAATTTTCTTCCTACTGCCCTCCCTGAAAATCATCAAACCTTCCGGCATCAACCACCTGAAGCCAATTCCCTTAAGGTACAATTTACTTGATAAAAAATAATAATTTCTTCTTAATTCTCGTACCTGTCTAGGGATCTGCTTCAGAATGGTGACCTCCTTGCCCCTGTATATCAGCGCCCCCGATCTTTGAGTTCTCAGTATTTCATCTCTCGTTTCCCTTCTCACAAATTTAATGTGGACCTCTCTTGGGACACTATGTAAAATTGCATATTGTGAGTTTACTCTATAAACTAGATCCATATCCCATCTCATAAAGTCCAAACCTCTTTCAATAAATTCGCCCAACAATTTAACCATCACTTCTCGCAGATCTTCCTGGTCCACCTCTTCCACATTTTGAAACCTGAGAAAATAAGACATTCTATCCAGCTGCGAAGTTAAAATTACATTTCCTCTCATTTCTTCCCTCTTCTGGATTGCCCGCACCTCCCCCTCCAAACCTCCCACCTTTTTCTTATTCTCCTCTGCCACCTGTTGAACAGCAATTAAATCTTTTTTCATAACTACCATTTCAGATTTTATTTCCAGTTGCCCTTTTTGCAGGTCATCAAGTTTATCAAGCTTCTCATCCAATTTTGCTAATTTCTCCAGAATTTTTTCCATGTCACCTGCAGCTGGTCTTTGTCCTTTAGCCATCTTACAGTAGTAAAGAATGAGAGGTCCTCAGGTGGGCACAAGCATCCAGAGAGAGAAGATTCTCTTAAAAATCAGCGCTATTTCCTCACGATCCACCAGAGGGTGCTCACAGGAGCAACGAGTCCGGCTTGTAGAGTAGGTCAAACAGGAAACCAGAGGTGGGTGATGTCATCAATTGTGTACAAAGAAGCAGGAAATCAGGCCCCAGCCATAATTCTCCAACAAAGAGAGGGGCTTCCAGCCTCCCTTCCCGAATTCTGCCTCCACCATTCTCCACAAAAAATCAGCGAGGTAAGAGGTCTCCTTCTTTTTTCCTCCTCTTTCTTCTCAACTACGGCGCCCTTCCCAGCTACAAGGGGGGGGGAGAAACTTCGCCCCCCCCTCACCCGCGGGACGCCTCATCGCTTCGCCAGTCAAAGTCTCTCCTTTTCTACTTATTCTCCGGCCTGCATCCCTTCCTCTTCCGATCGCCTCTTTACCTGCTGCCTTACTTTCGAAATACACCGGGTCCTACAGGCACATGGGCACGGAACAGCCTTGGGAATGGCCGCTGCGTGTCACCCACACTCGCCGGAGCCTTGAGCGCGCCAGCATTGGCCGCCCAGCCCCTGGAATTGAGGCAGGGGACCCCTGGCAAGCCGCCCTTAACGGCGGATACCCCAAAACCAGGGCACCCGGCCCCGAGGGGCCTCCAGGCGGGGGGATTCAGACGCTGGGGCAAAAGCTTACCCAAACAACGTCTGCTGCCATCCGGAACCGGAAGTCTCTCCTCCCCCCTTTAATATTGACCCAAATGCATTCAAGACAGTTTTTGTCATTGTTGTGCTCTATTTGGGCAGATGGCGACTTCCCATTGAGTCTGCGATCTTGGGGAGGGGTGATTATGGCTCTGGGGGGTCTTTGGAGGGCCGAATTTGACTGCTGCAGCCTTGGCCCGGCTGGAGGAGCATTTGAGCTCCCTTTTGAGGGGTCTCTGGTTCCATGAGATGCCCCTGAGGTTCGCAGGGATCGCGGGACGGCAAGAGCGGCCCGAGAGGAGGAAGGGTGGCGACTGACTTTCCTCAGCAGAGGCGAGGTGGAGGCAGCTTTGCCAGGATGACCGCGGCGGCGGCGGCAGCATGGTGGTAGCAGTGGTGCAGCACCCTCGTTGGGATCCTCGCCGACCTAAACTGCCCTGGACATGTACTATAGGGGCGGAAGGTGGGCGAGGTGAGGGCGAGGAGGCTGGCGGCAGCAACGACAATGCTGGCGGCGTTGGATGTGGCGGCTGCCAGGATGAGGAAGGAGTCACCGGAGTTGGCGTGTGGGAGCACTGGAGATGTTGGGTGGCAACTGCTCGCTTTATATTGGATCTCCTGGGTGATTGTGGGGTGTTGTTTGGCCCCTCGGTTGTCCCAGAGACCTCCATGAGGATTTATGGAGGTTGGGCGAGGTGAGCAGTATGGCCATTAGAAGGATATGGGAGGGGCTGGGGAGAGCCAGACCTTGACTGAGGGGTTTTTTTTCCCCCGTGGCACTTTGCTGCCTCTGCTCTCCTTCTTCTTACCTCCCACCTCCCTGAAGCCTGTCCATGGCTCTATTAGGGACAAAGCCTAATAGGCTGTGCCGTACTGCTCCTGTTTGCTGGACAATATCTTCTGGTCAGGTTCCATCTTGAACTCCCTGGATGTAGGTCTGTTTATGGTCTCTGCAGACTGAACCTTGTTCCGGACTCTGAGGACTGACTTGTTTCCACTTTCTCCTTCGATTGAACGGAGAGTTACATCTGGGGATGCAAGTCTTGGTGGAGTGGTTCTACAGCTGCTGTCTCAATTCCGGCTCTTTTGGATGATCTAGGTTGGCCAGCCACCGTGAGAGGGGGGCTGGGCCACGTCTTACCGGATCGAAACAGAGTTTACTCCCGCCATTGCTGTGAGAGGGCAATGAGGTCCCGTGAGCTCCATCGAAGTCCGGCATCACGCTCCTTCGGACTGTTATAACATCGAAATTGACCCCCTGGTTATTGGCCATGGGTCATTACCTCCCCTTTATGTCAGATGTATTTGGTGAATGAACTTTGTGCTCTGCGAGATTCCCCCCTCTTGCAGGTTTGGCCCTCCTCGTTATCGAGGGCCTACCTTGATGACGGGTTTTGGAACCCCGAGAGATGGCATGCAGCAATGAAGAGACTGAGGGTTTTCTTAAGTGGGTTTTTAAAGAAAATTTTAAGGGGTTCGGGTGGGACCAGGGTGGGTTTGGGGGGTAATCCACCAGGGTCAAGACCGGGCCCTGCGAGGGGCTGTGGCATTAGGGACACAGGGTCGGATGTTAGGGAGGGGGCTGGAGCTCGACTTAGGGAGGGCTGTTCCATCAGTATTGTGAGTGGGAGGGGCAGATATGGTGGAAGCAGGGGGCCACATCATGTGCGGGGAGTGCGCACTTGCTATTTCTGAGCGATTGAGCACTCCGGTCCCCAATGCTTTTCTCGTTCCCCAGGTTGTTCAGATCCTCAGGGCCGGAGCCTCCAGCTGATGTTGTGCAATGCCAGGTCCGTGGTAAATAAAGCCCCCCTCATTTACAATCTTATTCAGGAAGGGGGTGCGGACCTGGTGGGTATTACGGAGACCTGGCTGGGTCCGGGGGGGTGTCCCTTGTTGAAATGTGCCTGCCAGGTTTCCGGGCATTCCATCAGCCGAGGGCTCAGGGAAGGGGCGGGGTGGTGGTGGTTATTATTAATGAAAGCCTATGTCCGTGGGAGGCCACTGTTCCTCAGACAGCCAGATGTGAGTCTCTCCTTGTGAAGTGGGGTCAGGGGGTGCAGGTGGGCCTGCTGATTGCGTACCTGACTCCCTGCTATGCAACAGCGGCCCTACCCGAGCTGCCTGACGTGATAGCCGGGGTGGCGGTTGATACCCCCAGGCTTATGGTTATGGGGGATTTCAACCTGCCATCGGTCGGTGAAACATCTATGGCGGCTCGGGAGATCATGGCTTCCATGACGGCCTTGGACCTGACCCAGTTAGTTCATGGCCCCACACACACGGGGGGACACACTCTGGATCTGATTTTTGTCTCTGGTCAGTGGCAGAATGATCTAGAAATAGGGGACTTAGTCACCGAGCCCTTGTCATGGTCTGATCATTCACTCCTCCAACTAGACTTTCAATCCGCTAACCCTCGCCACAGGGAGATGGAACCGGTTAGATGGTTCCGTCCCAGGTGCCTGATGGACCCGGATTGGTTCCTGATGGAGCTTGGGCCATTCCCTGAGTCTCTGGCTCACAGCTCGACTGAAGAACTAGTGGCGGCCTGGGAGAGGGCGGCCACTGGGGCTTTGGATTGTGTCGTGCCTTTGCAGCCTCTGACCCGGCGCCGTTCTCAATTGGCTCCTTGGTTCTCTGAGGAGCTGAGAGAGATGAAGTGCCGGAAAAGATGCCTGGAGAGCGGTTGGAGGGCCAGCCATTCTGAATCCGACCGAACACTGGTAAGGCCCTATATTAAGACCTACTTAGTGGTGATAAAAGCGGTAAAATGTAATTATTTTTCCGCTCTTATTGCATCATCAGATAATCGCCCAGCCTCCCTGTTTAGGGTGACCTGCTCCCTCCTCCATCTGGGAGCGCAGGAAGACCCCTTGCAGGGCAGGGCTGAGGATTTTGTGCAATATCTGTATGACAAAATCTCTCAGATTCGTGAGGGTTTGGACTCCGACTGGGTAGGTCCGGATGCGGTGATGGAGATGGGTCTTGAGAATGTTAGCTGGGAGGAGTTTGACCTTGTGACTCCCGAGGACGTGGACAGGGTTCTGGGTAGGTTGAACGCGGCCACATGTTTATTGGACCCGTGCCCCTCCTGGTTGGTGCTGGCTTCCCGGGCAGTTACACGAGGCTGGCTCCAGGGGATTGTCAACGCTTCTTTGAGTGAGGGTTTCTTTCCCTCCGCCTTGAAAGAGGCAGTGGTGAGGCCCCTCCTCAAGAAGCCTTCTCTGGACCCGGCTGTTCTATCAAACTATCGTCCAGTCTCCAACCTTTGCTTTGTGGTGAAGGTTGTTGAGAGTGTGGTGGTGCGACAGCTTCCCCAGTACCTGGATGACTGGCGGACTATCTAGATCCGTTCCAGTCGGGCTTCAGGCCTGGGTACAGCACAGAAACGGCATTGGTCACATTGGTTGATGATCTCTGGAGGGCTCGGGACAGGGGTTGTTCCTCTGTCCTGGTCCTATTAGATCTCTCAGCGGCTTTTGATACCATCGACCATGGTATCATGCTACGTCGGTTGGAGGGGCTAGGGGTGGGGGGCACCGTGTTACAGTGGTTCTCCTCCTTCCTTTCTGACTGTATGCAGTCTGTGTTGACAGGGGGGCAGAGGTCGACCCCGAGGCGCCTAGTTTGTGGGGTGCCACAGGGGTCAGTCCTCTCGCCCCTCCTGTTCAACATTTATGTGAAGCCACTGGGTGAGATCATCTGTGGCTTCGGGGTGGATTTCCATCAGTACGCTGATGACACTCAGCTGTACATTTCCACCCCAGGCCACCACAATGATGCCCTTGAAGTGATGACCCGGTGCCTGGAGGCCGTACGGATCTGGATGGGGAGAAACAAGCTCAGGCTCAACCCCTCCAAGACCGAGTGGCTGTGGTTTCTGGCGTCCCGTCATAGTCAGTTGGATCCATCACTGACTATAGGGGGTGAGATCTTGGCCCCCTCAGAGAGGGCTCGCAACTTGGGTGTCTTCCTGGACTCACAGCTGTCTTTAGAAGACCATTTGATGGCTGTGGCCAGGGGGGCTTTTTTTCAGGTTCACCTGATCCACCAGCTGCGTCCCTTTCTGGACCGGGACGCCTTGCGCACGGTCACTCACGCCCTCATCACCTCCCGTCTGGACTACTGTAATGCTCTCTACATGGGGCTCCCCTTGAAGAGCACCCGGAGGCTCCAGCTGGTCCAGAATGCGGCCACGCGGGTGATTATGGGGGCGACTCAGTGCTCCCATGTAACACCGTTCCTGCGCGAGCTGCACTGGCTCCCAGTGGTCTTCCGGGTGCGATTCAAGGTGTTGGTTACCACCTTTAAAGCGCTCCACGGCATAGGACCTGGATATTTATGAGACCGCCTTCTGCCTCCGATAGCCTCCCACCGACCAGTACGCTCCCACAGAGAGGGTCAGTTAGACAGTGTCGACTGGGGACCCCCAGGGGGAGAGCCTTCTCTGTGGGGGCACCTGCCCTCTGGAACGAGCTGCCTCCGGAGATTCGTCGGATTTCCGACCTCCGTACCTTTCCCCGCACCCTTAAAATGCTACTATTCCATCAAGCAGGGCTGGCCTAAATATTATTTTAATGGGTTACTGTATTTTAGATGATTGGCCAAAACTATTTAATAATTTTAAATTGTTTTTAACTTTTATATTGTTGGTTTTTAGCTTGGCTGTACACCGCCCTGAGTCCCCTGGGAGAAGGGCGGTATAAAAATTTAATAAAACTAAACTAAACTAAACTAAACTAACTAAACTATTTCTGTAGAGATGTAATTTCTTATATATAGTGGAACTCCACCTCCACTATTATTTAGTCTATTTCTTTTAAATAATTTAAATCCCTCTAATTGTATATTCCATTTGTGAGTTTCATCCCACCAAGTTTCTGTAATGGCAACCAATATCATATCTGCCCTCATTTGCTTGAATTTCTAATTCACCCTGTTTATTCCTCATACTCTGTGCATTGGTGTATAGACATTTGAGTCCATTTTGACTGACCCTTTGTTTATTGTCTACATAACCCGGGTGTCAGCAACCTGCGGCCCCAGAGCCACTTGTGGCTCTTTGACCCCTCTCCTGCGGCTCCCTACCGACCTGGTCGCACAACATTCTCTCTGCCCCAAGAAGGTGCAAGCCTCTCCGCCGAGCCACACAACTTAAGCGCTCCTAGCGTTTTCTCCACACTGCCCACAACCGGCTGCTTTTTGCGATTCCGTGTCCTTCATGGGAAGGTCAGCACCAGCCACAGTCCCCTTCATGTTGGCTTAGGAAGGAGGGGAACGGGGAAGAGCATCTGCTGCCGCTGGATGCAGGGAGGGAAGAACTCTGGCTCCCCTGTGCAGCCCGGGCTGCCCCCTGCACAGCACGGGCTCTCCTACACTGTGCAGCGTGGCCTGCTACTCAGTTCACTGTGCAGTGGTGGCAGCAGGAGGAGGAGTCGCTGTCCCTGCCACCACCGTGATCCTGGCCCAGTAGGGTATCCCACTTGGGCACGCTCACGCAACAGAGAGAGATGAGAGAGAAAAGGGGAGAAAAAGAGAAGCAGAGCCAGCCACAAGCAGAGGTGAGGGGCAAAGAGGATCACCTCTCTCTATGATTTCTGCCCTTCGTTTGAGATCTGACAGAGTTGGTACTATCTGGTTCCTGTTGCTTCAGCAACACAACTAGTAGAACTCAGAAAGCAGTATTCATTTATTTAACAAAGGAAGGAAGGATGGAAGGAAGCGAGGAAGCGAGGAAGCAAGGAAGCAAGGAAGCGAGGAAGCGAGGAAGCGAGGAAGCGAGGAAGCAAGGAAGCAAGGAAGCAAGGAAGCAAGGAAGCAAGGAAGCAAGGAAGCAGATAAAGACAAGGGAGGGAGGGAGGGAGGGAGGGAGGAAGGAGATATATACCTGTTTCCCATAGAAAAGAAAACACTGGGTGGGCGTGGCTGGGGGGGGTCCCCTATCCAAAGTAACTTCTTCATCTCAGCCATGATCCTCTGCTTATTTGAGTTATCATCATCGCAACTACCTTGACCTGTCACTTTAGTGTCCCTATTAAGGTCAGCAAGGGCACTGTATTTGTTATGCTGGGACACAGCAAAAGCTTTGTGTTTATGGTTCTCATACTGCCGTTTTCCTGCAGGATCTTTGTGATAGAGGGGGCTGATAGCGCGGCAGCTCAATAGAGTAGAATGGCTGAATTGGATGCCTAATTTCTGCTTGGAGAGCACAGATTATTCATTCAATTTATATGCTACCCATCTCGCCTGGAGGCAACTCTAGGTGGCTTACAATTATTAAAAATCAATAAAAAGCATTAAAACGCCATTTTAGAAAAAGCCACAAGGAGAAATTCCTGAGGTGGGGGCCCAAGGAGAAGAGACAGAAATGTAATAGACTGGCTGTCTGCAAAGACCAGAGCAACAGAGAAGATGTCTGCAAAGAGAAAAGTAGTAGAAGAGACCAGAGTACAGCCCAGCAAAGATTTTCTAAGCAGAAAGACCAAGAACAACGGCGGTGTTTCATCTGTGGTGAAAAGACACATTTGAAGAAAAACTGTTTGCAAAGGAAAAACTATTTGCAAGGAAGAAACTATTTGCAAGACAAAAACTGTTTGCAAGGAAGAAAATCAACTGATGGAAAAGTTGCTGTTACAAACATTAGCTATTGTAATATCAGAAACAAATGGTTAATAGACAGTGGGGCTAGTAAAACAATTGTTAATAATTCTAAATTGTTTTTCAGAATGGATCCAGCTGGAGGAGATATAGTAGCCTTGGCAAGTAGCCAGAAGGCTAAAGTCATTGGAAAAGGCAGTGTGGTGATTCCATATCTGGAGGAAAAATTTAGTAACATATTGTGTGTGTCTGAAATGGAGCATAATTTACTGAGTGTCTCTAGTCTAGAACAAAAGGGGTTTGAGACCACATTTGTAAATGGGAAGTGTCTCATAAAGAGAAATGGGAATGTATGTGCACAGGGCATAAAGCAGGATAATCTTTATGTGTTGCGGGGACAAAAGGTTCAATGTGCCCAAACATTTGGAAATGTGGCACAACATGATTCATGTGTTCATCTATTGCACAGAAAGCTTGGCCATGGCAGCTTCAGAGTGTTGCAAAAGATGCAACAGTTTGGAGAAGGATTAAATTTAAAGGGATGTAAGACATATTTGGATTGTGCAATATGCAAATCATCAAAGGCCAAAGCATTCCCAGTAAGCAAGAGTAGCACAAGGCAGACAACAAGAGCTCTAGACCTGTTACATGCAGATTTGGTTGGGCCAATGCAAGCCAGTTTGGGAGGAGCAAAGTATGCACTGGTCATTGTAGATGACTACAGCAGGTTTGGGTTCTGCTATTTACTAAAGAGTAAAATAGAGGTGCTACAGAAATTAAAGCAATGGGTAAGCTTCATAGAAAGAAGGTATAAACAACAGGTATACCAGATACAAACTGACAGAGGTTCAGAATTCATGTCAGCAAGTTTGCAACAGTGGTTGGGACAGTTAGGAATAAAACACAATGTCCCAAAGCAAAAAAAATATTGGAAGAAAATACATATATGGCTGGAGACTATGACAAAACAGCACATAGATTTGAAACCTGAGACATTTCTGTTGGGCATGCTTCCAGGAAACTATAATAAGGGTAACACATGTTTAATTTTACATATTCTAACAGCAGCCAGGATATGCACAATACTGGAAAAATCTAGAAACCCCTACAGTTGATAATATAATCAAAAAAATTCTGGAATGAACTTCCAGTGGGACAGCGACATCGCCAGACGCTTCTTTTTGAAGCGCCAGCCCAGGGCTCCGTAGAACCGCAAAGAACAGCGACTATCAGCTGTCTTGCGGTTTGAAAACTTTCCCCCTGGTATGAGGGGGGAAAGTGAGTAGACGGGTGGGGTAGAGCTCCCTGAAAGTGCCGGATTTCACACATAATCTGGCGCTTGAAGATGAGAGCTCCCCGTTAAGCCTGTCAGTACTCCGGACCCTGGATGCCTCTGCTCTGCAGAGCTAGATGTCGTTAACCATTCCAGCACCAACTTTAAACATATTTTTTGAATTGAGCTGGCGGAGCACAAGCAGTACGAATCAAACAGCAAGTATTTTTTTTTCCTTTTAACTCCAAAGATTTATTTTCTTTAAAAGATTCTTCCTAAGCTGAAAGTGAAAGCAAGATGGCGTTTGAGTTTTAACGGGGCGTGAAGAAGTGAAAGCTAAAAGTAATTATTGACAAGCCCCTGTTTGAAACGTAAAACTCCTTTTTGAAAAGTGGATGTAATAAGAAAGGAATAATAATAATTGAAGCAGCAATACAAATTACAAATTGTAAAGGATTCCCTTTTTTTTTTCTTCTT
>WNWU01008911.1:0-17780 GCA_012654045.1 Ptyas mucosa | reverse complement strand
TTTTACAACCTCTTCACGGAAGAGGTGGTAGAAAAAATGGTTTTAAAAGTAAAAAAAAAATTGGCCACCCAGTCACATTACCCCACCACCACCAAGCCACGCCCACAGAACTGGTAGTAACAAATTTTAGATTTCACCACTGGCTGATGTGGGGTCTCTGCTTAGCTGGTCCATTGTGCTGCTCTCAGCTGCTGCTATGGGTGCTGCTGCTTAGTTGGTCCTCTCAACCACTGAATAATAATTAGTTAAGGGATTAATTAATTAAGGGATTAAAGGGTCATAAAAAGGGAGTTTTAGTGCAGTTCAGCATACTTCAGCATGTCATAGAGATGTTCCTCTTTTTATGTAACTATAATTGAAAACCCCAGAGTTCTGTTATAAACTGAATGGAGCGGAGTCAGTGATGGAATCTGCTACATGTTTCCAGAGAAAGTATACAATGTAGCATTTAATAAATTGCCAAACAGCAATCTGCTTAATTAATTTGGAATATTGAAATATAAAAAATCCCCATTTTGACTGATAGTTAATAATTTGTAACTCCTATAAGGAACTTTCAATAATCTCTTTGATTCTTTCATCTGTTTTATTGTGTTTGGTTCTGAAGGGACATAATAATAGTAGAATAGGTAGAATTAGTGGAACATAATAGTAACTTGCTATTTCGCTTTTGGAAGAATTGCTTTGGTAAGAATTAGAATTTGCTATTTGCTTCTACCAGTGATCTAACTTCTGCTACCTTGTTTTTTTGTACAAGTTGGTGCCTGGCTCCAGAATATGTCATAACTTGGCAGGGTTACACTGGGCAAATACCTGTGTTGCTAAGCACCCAGCCCCCATTCCTTGCTGCACGGCCAATGCAGGGCTACAAGGCAGGCATGGGCCAGGGGGCCAAAATTGGGTACTAAGCCGATCAGGGGTGGGTTCTACTTACCTTTACTACCGGTTCACAATGGGGCCGTGCGTGCGCGCTCGCTTCACTTGTGCACATGCGCGCTCTTATGCGCAGAAGCATTTTGATGACATCAGGGTCGGTGGGTGGAGCCTCCCGCCAGTTTTACTACCGGTTCTATAGAACCTGTGCGAACCGGGGGCAACCCACCACTGAAGCCGATGTCTCTGAAGGTATAAAAGGACACCATACTTTCCCCAAGTTGTGGCCTTTCACTGCATGCTCTTTGTATGTTGTAGAATGGTCTACCCAGCTCTTCTTTGTACAAATAAAAGCTGTTACTTTTTCCAAGCCTCTTGTTGGGTCTCTCTCTTTGGCATTCTGGTGACTTGGATAGTACAGTGGTCTAAAGCCCTGTTATTAACATCAGCTGCCTGCAATTATTGCAGGTTCGAATCTCACCAAGGCTCAAGGTTGACTCAGCCTTCCATCCTTTCTAAGGTAGGTAAATTGAGGACCCAGTTTGTGGGGGCAATAAGCTGACTTTGTAAATATACAAAAGTATGAAGGCTATTGCTTAGAGCATTGTAAGCTGCCCTGAGTCTCCGGAGAAGGGCGGCATATAAATCAAATTAAAACAAAAACAAAAACAAAAACAAAACCTCAAGTACATTTTGGGACCTTACATTTTTCTGGTGCCCAACGTGGGGCTCGAAGGCATTGTTCCTTCGAGGTGGATGCATCCTCACAAGCTGAATTCCTTTGAAGTTCAGTGACCTTCACTACGGCAGATGGAAGAAACCAGCTGGGACCAGTAGCACAGTCAAGAGTGCTCCCGGCAAATTTGACCTGGTGACTTCGACCTGGTCATTTGCTGGTAGATTCCGATTCCAGCCAAACATGAACGCCTTAATCAAAGAGGCTTGCACCGGGGGTTGTGGAACAGCTCTTCTAGGTGAGTAGAATTTTTTTTGGGGGGGGGGGGAGAAAGGGGAGGGGAGTGTTGCCTTGTGTGTGTGACTGACTGAGACGTGGGAAATACCTGCTAGAGGTTTGCCTACACTTTGAAAGGAGTGTGACTGTTGGAATAAGAATTTTTAGATTCAGGGGAGGGTTCTGACCAACTCCGAGCCGATGGGAAGGTCCGAGAAATCCCCTTAGGAAATATGGGCAACAATATTAGTAGCCTGTTAGGAACAAATAACCTAGTAAAAAGAATAGGGCTGTGTTCTCCATTGGGCTGCGTGTTAGCCCACTGGGACAACTTAAAAATCTGTTGTGGCAGTAAAAGTTGTCTTTAAAAAGAAAAAGAAATGAAAATTTGAAGGGACAAAACCTCCACAGGTCTGGAAATATTGTTTAATGATATGTGTGTGTACGTGTCTGTGTGTAATCATTTCCAAACCTGCAGGGAGGATGAGACCCTCTAACAAAAATGGAGCTCATTTGCTTGTGAAAAAGCTCCCTGAAATAATTATGATGATTGGTTTGCATGGAGAAAGCATGAAATGAAATGTTTGTATGTGAAATTGGTTTACACAAAAAATCTGATTGCAGTACAAATGTGAGTATGTGTGTGAGATGCCCTGAGGCTCGTAAGGAGTGGCAAGGCGAAGTGATCCTGAGACCTGTGAATGGCTGCATGTTGACCCCCCTCAGAGAGAGAGGAAATTATTTTGTTGAAAGGATGCTGAGTGGAGAAAGGAGGTGAGGTAGTCTTTTAAATATTTTTTCCCTTTCTTTCTTTCCCTCCCTGTATTCTCTTTGCTACAAGGACTTTTTGCCTTGGAAGAGCGAGAGAAACAGGAAATCCCCCCCCCCCTTTTCTCTTCTTTTTAACTCTCTCCTGAGAGTTTTTCTCTCTCTCCTGAGCTAGCCTGAGAAAGGCGGGGTAAAGGGTGACATCTGATACCTGCCTTTGCAGTTTGCATTGTTTTTGACCTGCATATAGAAAGCTATGCAGATATATTTTTGTTTTCTGAACACAATTTTGATTTTTTTTTCCTGGAAGTTTTTGAGATTTAAAATGCTTAATTAAGCCTATATGAAAGAAATGAAAAGAGAGATAAAATATTTAGCACATTTGATTAATGAAAGAAGTAGAAAAATAATACCTGAAGGAGTTGAGAAAATTTCTAGGGTTGACTGGATGTTGTAGGCTATGAATAAATAATTATGCTATTTTGAATAAAGACTGGTATGCAAAACTATTAGAAGAGCCTAGTGTTACACGGATAAGGGAATGGCTTTGAGGGTTTTAACCCACAAGTGGGGAGGAAGAGACAGCCAGTGGCATTTTTGTCTAAAATGTTAGACCCCAACATATTCAAGGATTTTAAAATATGAGAGTACGCTTATGGAACAAAATGATTTAGTATTAACCACTGATGTTCACTTGACTCCAACTCAGTTTTATGAGAAGATTTAGAAGGATGATCAGATATTGTTGCTGAGAAGGGGTTAATTTGTTTATAGATGGGAAGAGAAAGTGGTAGAAGGAAAGAGAAGGAATTTTGGTAGAAACTAGAAAGTTAAGTTGGTCTGCACAGACTTGTGAATTGTATGCCTTAAATCAAGCTTTGAATTCCTTTGAAGCTTGAGGCAATAATTTAGCTGACTTGGAAGCCAGGATGGTAGCGGCAGAAGGCACTGAATGTTTAATGTTAGGTGAGGAGTTAGAGAAAGTGTGAGCAGTAAAAGTGGAGGAGGTAAATGGGTAGTACCTGATGGAAAGCAAATGTTGATTTTGGAAGTATTACATCAGGGTAGTCATTGGGGGACTAAGGTATGATGTGACTTGTTTGTAGAAGCTTATGGATGCTGTGGATTGTGATAAATATGTGAAAAATATATAGTATGTAAAAGAGTTAGTCAACAAGTTCTACACATAAAGAAAAGGGAGGGCAACTTTAGCGTGAGACCATTTCAATGCATTCGAGTTGATTTTATTAAACTACCTCAAGTGGGGAGACTTAAATATTTATTGGTAATAGTGGGTCACTTGACTGAATGGGTTGAGGCTTATCCAGCCATGAGAGCCACTGCAGCATTAGTCCCCAAAATTATATTGGAATAGATTATACCTTGATATGGAATAGTAGACGCTATAGACAACGACCAAGGGACTCATTTTACTGCAAAAGTGCTTCAATCAATCATGGAGGCAGTGGGAATGTCGTGTACCATGGAATGCAAAATTGTCTATGCCGTGAACCAAATGTTTACCCTTGGCCTTGCCTTCTGCAATGAAGTTTGGATTACCACACTTGGACAGAATGGGGGAAATTCCACAATATGAAACTAACGATATGTCTGTAAAAAACTGTATATTTGACCTCTCTTCTTCATCTTACCTCAGGAACAAAGGACTGCTAGCTCAAATGCCTCCACTCTAATTTGCTGTTCATAAGTTCCAGCCTGGTGATTGGGTCCTGATATAAAGCTGACGTGAGATGAAACTTAGCCAAGCCTGGGACAGGTCCTACCAAGTCCTGCTGAAACAGCAGTCCGAACAAAAAACAAAGGATGGACCCACTACACACGTGTAAAAGGACCAGTGGAAGAACTTAAAGAGTGGAAAGTGATTCCTGGAGAAGACCCGTTGAGAAGAAACATTCCCAAAAACTGATGTGGTCATTCTGGTATGAATGAGTTGTGTTTGTGATTTTTCTCGTTGCAGGAGTAGCAATTGTTTAGTCTTTCTAGCCTGAATGGTGGCTTATGTTATTCCATCTGAAGATCCCAAAAGAAGCTGTGGAACTTTGCGCTCTACATATTGTGTTGGTTCTGTGATTGTAACTGTATCACTGAATGTTATTATTGTTGTGAACTGATACATGCTGTGTGGAATAGTGGGACACTGTGATTGTGGAAATATGCAAAGGATTGCTCCCCATAGAAACTCTATTCCTATATATCCTACACCGGAGGATTGGGGAATTGAATCAGATCAACCTGACTTGAACACAGTAGTCCTAGGAGCTAGTGATATCATAATCCCTGAAGATATAGAATGGATTGATTTAATGCAGTGGTTCAGTATTTGGGACTAATTTTCTTATGCGTAGGACTAATAGGAGAATATAATGCAATGATAAGTGTGAAAAATCATATATTAAAACAAGGTTGTTTTCTTCAGTTAATGCCCCCTTTCAGTCTGGAATTAACCTGCAACAACCTAGTAACCCATTTACAAATATAACTAGACTGAGTGGTTTATGAACGGCTGTGGCAACTCTTAATTGGCATGCTCCAGACGGCTTATATTGGATCTGTAGAAAGTTTGCCTATGTGCAATTGCCTGGCCAATGGTATGGAGTATGTGTATTAGGCACTGTGAAACCTAGTTTTTTTCTACTGTCCATACAACAAGGTGACTGACTGGGTGTACCTGTTTATGAAGGAGGAGGATGTGTGGCCTCCAGAAAGAATAATTCAGGTATAACGGACCAGCCACCTGGGCAGAAGTTGGTATGTATGGTTATAGAACTCCCTTTATATGCTGATTAAATTATAAGGTTATAGGCAGTGCTTGAAATAATAACTAATGAAACTGCTATTGCTTTAAATTTAATAGCGAAACAGCAGGATTGGATTTCTAGTGTTGTTAACCTTTGGAGGTCTCCTTCTCCTCCCATTTCATCCCTTTAATCCATCGCATTGTTATAGAATTAAGAGATTGAGAGTCATCCCAAAGGGCAAACAGAATCAGATTTTATTATTGCAATAAGGTTCAGAGTCCGATTCATACCTGGAAGTCTGAACAAAATTATGAGTCGGGGACCCTGGTCTTTATACTGTTTCAAACAAAGGAAACTGCTAACACAGCAGTTCCAATTACACAGATACATTTGACATCTCTTAATTACAAAAGTTTTACAATATCCTGACCAAAACAATCATAATTCAACTGTTCAGTGAAGGGTGGGTAGTTAAAGTATCTCTTGTTGATAAAAGGAAATCTTCAAGGATGAGAATCCTCCTCTCATAGCTATATGTCACTGTTTGTTTCTATCTTCTGACATGTGGGGGCCTCTTTATGATGTTTGTCCTAGCCAAAAGGAATTCGACTGATTTGGTCCCCTTTCTAGTTGGATACATTTCCTGACTGAATTGGTCCCCTTTCTAGTTGGATACATTTAAACACAATTCCTGCTTGTGATACTTTGAGTAAAGAGAGCCCTTCAATGGTCATCTATCTGGACCCGCATTCATCATCATCATTACTATAATATTCCCTTACTACAATAGCATAGCGTCTGCTACCCCTCTCGATACACCGGGAAGTATTATGGTCCTCCAGACCGTCCCCATTAAATATACTCCCCTAGTCCACCCATCCTGTCCTAAAAGAAAAGGGAGGAATGAAGGGACATAATAGTAGAATAGGTAGAATTAGTGGAACATAATAATAACTTGCTATTTCGCTTCTGTAAGAATAGCTTTGCTAAGAATTAGAATTTGTCATTTGCTTCTACCAGTGATCTAATGTCTGCTACCTTGTTTTTTTGTATAACTTGGTGCCTGGAGCGGAATATGTCATAGCTTGGCAGGGTTACACTGGGCAAATACCTGTGTTGCTAAGCACCCCCCCCCCCCCCCGGTTCCTTGCTGCATGGCCAATGCAGGGCTACAAGGCAGGCATGGGCCAGGGAACCAAAATTGGGTACTAAGCCGATGTCTCTGAAGGTATAAAAGGACACCATAGTTTCCCCAAGGTGTGGCCTTTCACTGCACGCTCTTTGTATGTTGTAGAATGGTCTACCCAGCTCTTCTTCGTACAAATAAAAGCTGTTACTTTTTCCAAGCCTCTTGTTGGGTCTCTCTCTTTGGCATTCTGGTGACTCAAGTACATTTTGGGACCTTACAGTTCCTTTCCTTCTCTCCAAATGATAAGGCTGAGTCTGAAAAAAAAATTCTGCCCGCATAGAATGTGCCCCATTACTGGGAAAGGGTTGTGATAAATATCATCAGCATAATTTTGTTCTTGAAAACCTCTTTTAGAATGTTTTATGAACCCTTGGGATATTTTAGTACTTTTTCATGGCTCTTAGTTCCACAGATTTTCCGGAGGATGCAGTTGCTTGCTATTCCCCCTCCACTGATTGATCATTGTCTATTTAGCTGTCGGGCCATTAATTTTCCCATCTGTGCCCGGATGCACGTGCCTTTTTAACTTGCTTTCCTAACTGGGTCGCGTGCAAGCCAGATTTTTTTAGCTGTGTAGAAAGTTAGCACCCACCGTTCTCCTAGAAGCATGATGGTGAACCTATGGCACGGGTGCCACAGGTGGCACACGGACCCATACTTGTGGGCACGTGAGCGTTGCCCTACCTCAGTCCAGCATGCATGTGCGTGCTGGCCAGCTGATTTTCGGGCCTTCTGAGCCCACTGGAAGTCGGGAAACGGGCTGTTTCCGGGCCACTGGAGGGCCTCGGGGGGGGGGAAGGCTGTTTTCGCCTTCCCCAGGCTCCTAGAAAGGCTCTGGAACCTGGGGAGGGCAAAAAATGGGCCTACCAGGCCCACCGTGCCATCTCATGCCAAAAGCAGGGGGAGAGCGGGGGGGGGGGTCACGCGTGCATGCGTGGGAGGACAGGGCACATTGAATTATGGGTGTGGGCATGCGCACGCTCAATCCCCCCCACTACCCCCACTTTTGGCACGTGATGGCAAAAAGGTTAGCCATCACTGTCCTAGAAGAATGAAATAGTCTAGGAAATATTAAAAAGGCAGAATATTATATTTTCCCTAAAGGAGAAACATGTTTCTAAAGACATAAACTCAGAGCCTCAGCTCCCTGCCCCCCAGCAGATATTTTGGTGCCAGCCTATCTACAAAAGACCTTCACCCTCAGGACATGATAGGATTAGCTGTCATTCAAGATCCAAACCAGGACAAAGTTATGGAATGATGGGACCAAACAACATTCCGGGTCAGCCAGAGACAGATTTATTATTGCGCAAGGTTCAGAGCAGATTCATATCTGAAAGTCTGAACAACCAAGAGCTTTGACACAACTGCTTATATATGTTTTCAAGACAAAGGAGTTGGTGATCTAATACATTTTCCATATATGGTAAAATTACATTTGGTATCAAATACATGAGCTCATACATTTATTCCATATATGGCTAACATACATTTATTATAAAATAATGGACACTTCCTCATTACTAAACCATTAGCTTCTAGTTTATAAGATTATTTTCAGCTAGACCACTTTCCTAAGTTCTGTAAGTACTAATGGAGTTTTTACTGCTGTCCTTAGGTGATAATTAACTCTTTGCCCCATACATGTCTTTGTGTGGTTGACAGTGAGCCTTTTCAGACATTCTCTATATGGCTGTCTTTCCGTGACAGCTAGGCCTCCTCAGAAGATATATTACCAATAATGGGGTTTAGCTGACTTTAATATAATCTCCAGCAAACACGTTTCTCTCAGACAAGCACATTTTCTTTCTTACAATACTGTGAATAAAGAGGGCCCTTCAGTGGTCATCTAGCTGAACCCGCATCATTTACATTAAAGTCATTAAGCCATAATAGGAATTGCCCAACACCCTTTCAGAGCACATGCCTCTTCATTACATCACCCAGCACAGTTCAACCAAGCTTGACTCAGAAAACCTACAAGGTTAGCCATGACCCCTACAGAAACCAACGGGATACCTGCCCTTACACAGGAACAGGAAGCTCCAAGGAGGGGCCCAAATCTCTCTTCCATGTGCTCAATTGCCCAAGACCTCTAACCATGTGGTCCTGTCCACCATTAAACCATCTTTCCAAATAGCCTCCGTGGTTTCAGCGTCTTCCATTTGGAACTGAACTCAGATGAACATTTCTTCCAACAGCTGCAAAGCTGTAGTTTCATCCGCAGTGCGCACGGGAAACTGGCGGTGGTGCTAGCGCTTCCCTTTTTGTGTGTTTCGTCTCCCCCCCTCCATTTTGCTTTTCCTTACCCTGCCTTGCCTACCCGGTGCATTCTCCGATTAAAGGGAGGAGGGCAGAGAAGGACCTCAGCCCCCCCCCCCCCCCCCCTCCAAACATTATCTAGCAGCAGAAAAACAGCAGTAGCGACATCTCCGCAACTGCCTTCTGTCATACGCAGGTCGGGTACGAAAGCAAAAAGAGAGGAGAAGGCAGATAGGAGGAAACGTCGCAGAGACTGTTGAACATTGGGCCCTACTTTGAAGAGCGGGAGGCCCTCCTTTGCAGGAGAGGAGGAGGAGGCACCGCAACAGCCGTCGCCGCCACTGAGGGAGAAAGCCAGGACCCCCCCACCCGCTGCCGCCGCCGCCGCCTCTCCCCCTCCTCTTGGGTGCGTGTGGTGGGGGCGGTTGCAAAAGAGAAGGCAACCTTCCCGCCCCCCTTGCAGGAGTCTCTTCCTTCCGCAGCCCTTTTCCTGCCCGCCCGTCCTCCTTGCCCTCAGAAGAGGAGGGAGCAGGCGGGCAGGGAAAGGGGGAGCTACACAGAGAGAAGAGCAACGGCGAGAAGACGACGGTGGTGGCAGGAGCGAAGGAAGAAGACTGATTCTCTCGCGCTCACCTTGTTTGCAAACTGCGCCTTTTTAAAAAAAATACTATATATTTGCTTTGGGCCGGATCCGCCCGGACTCTGCTCTCAGCTCCGTCACGTGGTAGGTGTCTCCGCCTGCTTGCTTTGGCCTGCTTTATTCGATTGCTTGCTTGGCTTTCCCGTTGCCCTTGCTCGGCCCTTCTGTCTCTGTCTTTGTTAGCGCTACTGGCTACCTGCACGCCGTACGAGCCCGCATCGGCCAGAAACAACAACTTTGACACACACACACCCGGACTTCGATTTGGGACTCGGTTGTCTTTTAATTTCTGGTTCTGAGGTGTGCATTTGTTGTTGCAGAGATCTCTTTTTAAAAAAATCCGTCATCATGAAAGTACCCCGAACGGGTTTTTTTATTTTCCACTCGAAGTGCCAGTAACCGCCGGGTTCTTAATTCTGCATAATACTAATTTGTTCCTTTGCCTGCGTACTTTTCTGTTACCTGTTTGCAACAGTTTTTGCTGTCCTGCAACTACAGTGCCATCTCTGCGCTACCTCATTTACCTTTGGAAAGCTTGGAGTAATCGTGGGTTTATAGGGTTGCAAAAGAGCGTTTTGGTTCCCGTTCCCTTTAACAGTTAAGTGTGGGGGCGGGGGAGGAAGGGAATAAGCACTGCAGCCGGTCGTCTGTGCTTGGGGGTAGGGAAGAGGAACTGGAGAGGATTGATTTTGCTTCGGAATAGAGGCGAGCATTCCCTCTGTCCATTTTACAATAGCTTATGTAAAACATTTCCCTTAGTCAACGCGACGAACGCCTTCTGTAAAGGCTCCGTCCCTCGATTGTTGTTGGTGTTGAAGTGGCATTTAAAAATCAGACGTGTACGTGCGCGCTTATGCGAAGATATTGCGGTTCCATTGCAAACGGGGGGAGGGGAAGAAGAAAAGCTAGTTTCTTATGGCGTCACTTTAAATTGAAGGCTCGCTGTTAACAAAGCTTCCCAAATGGCATGTTTATTTTGTTTGTATTAGTCGCTTGCTCTGTTTGCCCCCTCCTTTCATATACATGCAGGCTTCCAAGTTTACTTCTCGCTAACATCCGAACTCCGGGGTTCCCAAAGTTCCATCACATCCGTCTGTTGGAAGAAATGTCCATCTGGGTTCAGTTCCATGTGAGGAGAAAGACACTGGAAACATGGAGGCTGGTGAACAGGACCACATGGGTTTGAAGTCCTGGGTAGCTGACCACATGGAGGAGAGAGATTTTTATACCCTCTCTTGGGCCTTGCCTTAGAGCTTCCTGTTCCTGTGCAAGAAATGTGTCCTATTGGTTGTCAGACTCCCAGGGGGTGGGGGTCTTAGCTAACTTTGTAGGCTGTCTGTGTCCCAGGCATGGTTGAATCTTGCTGGGTGATGCAATGAAAGGCAATTTCCTATTCTGGTTGAATGGCTTTGCCTTGAAGGATAATCCCATCATCCTGGAGTTGGGGTCTTTTGTTTCTGTTTCCTTTAAGATTTTTATTTCTCTTTTAGGGGAAATATTCTGCCTTTTTAATATTTCCTAGAATATTTCATTCTTCTAGGAGAGGGGTGGGTGCTAACTTTCTACAATCCCCCCTTTTTGCCAAAATATGTGGGTGGAACACACGTTATTGCCAAAAGATTAAAAATTGATTAGATCAGGGAGACTTGATGGGTGCTTTTAATTTTTCTGATGCAAAGGGGAATGCATTGATAGAGGCAGCAGAGAAGGATTCCTTCAGTGGCTCCCTAAAGGAGAGCTTTCAATCATGAAGGTCTAGCAGCCAGGGGAAAAGTTCTGGAAAGAAATTTACAGTATCCAATTTTCTATGCCAATTATTTTCAGATATTAGATATCACTTTCTGTGAGCTTCCAGTCAGGTTTCACACAAGCACAAATCCCAAAATTCTTCACAGCCATGGTTTTGCCTTACATAACTACTGGCTGCCCATTTCAAGGGTTGTTTCTTGAACCTGCCCTAGCTCTTACTTTTGTGAGGCCAAATTGAGGTTAGCCAGTGTGCAATCTAGGCTACTTAGTATTTTTCAAATTGCACACAATGAGTCCTGGGACTCCTACTAATGAGACCAGTGCAACATATCCTGCTTTACTGGGCAGCATAATATGTGAGTCACAATCGGGGCTTGCAATTTCGAGTTCTCTTTTCTGCTCTCTCTTCAGTGAAGGAATTGCCTGAGGGGGATGCGCCTCCCCCCATAGAATTGGCAGAGAGGTATGACTGCTTGGGCCTTAATGCCACAGAGCAAAAACCAACCTAGGAGAAGCTTCCTGTGGAGGTAGGTGAAGGGAATGCCTCAGTCTGATTCTGAATGGGGTGTGTGCGTGTGTATGCAGTTACTTTTACAATACAGGCAATACAAACATGCTGGTCAAATTCCCCTCCCACCAGACAAAAGTCCAAGGTGTTCAGAACTTGCTGTGCCAAACACTCCCAAATGCTATCCCTCCAAGAATCCATTTAACTGATTACAACATAAATGAGACAAGAAAGAAAACCTTACAATGAATTTCCACCCTCCCCCATAGTCTTTCCAGCTGTCTTCTGGGGATTGAAAAGAGTCTTTTAGTCTTTACTTGTCCATCTCAGGGTCCTTTCTTTCATTTCTGCTGGTTGGCATTAGGCTTGGCTTGGTGGTAAGGCTGGTCAGTCAGGCTTGGGAAGGCCTGCCCCACTCTGGTTGCTGTAATGACTTTCTAGTGGAGGGCTGGATCCAAACCCAATTCCTGGCTCAATGAATGGAAGGTCTCCTGTGGAGGCAGCATCTGGGTCGGTGTTATCTGCTTCCACAAGTTGCAGAGTCATCTGTGCAGTGCTTAAAGACATGAGAACAAGACACCCCCCCCCCCTTTGTGGGTAATCCTCCCAGAAAAGGCATTGTTGAAGGATAAGAGATTGAGAGATAGAGTGGGGGTGGGTAGATAGCTTGCAGGCAGGGTTTGAGGAAGAAAAAAAATCAGTACTGCAGTTATTAAACAGATAGACCATTTGCAACAAAATGGAGACATCACAGATGAGGGGAAAAAAAGCTGGATTCACATGCTTCAGAAAAAGGATGGACAGGCTGTCTGTGTCCCAGGCTTGGTTGTATCTTGCTGGATGATGCAATGAAAGGCAATTTCTTATTGTTGCTGAATGGCTTTGCCCTGAAGGACAATCCCATCATCCTGGAGTTGGGGTCTTTTGTTTTGTAGATAGACTGGCCCAGTCTTCTGTCTTGTAGATAAGCTGGCACCAAAATATCTGCTGTGGGCAGGGAGCTGGGGTCTTTTGTTTCTGTTTCCTTTAAGATTTTTATTTCTCTTTTAGGGGAAATAGTCTGCCTTTTTAATATTACCTAGAATATTTCATTCTTCTAGCAGAGGGGTGGGTGCTAATTTTCTACACGTCCAAATCTACCCCCCGTTTCCATTCTCAAACATTGTGTGCATGAGCGCGCCTGTATTGCAGATTTTGTCACGTGGCTGGTTGGCAGTCATTCTTGTGTGCGCCTTGTGGAGACTGCATGTTGTCTCATAGCTATAACAATAGGTAGTCCTTACGTTATGACCACAATTGAGCCCAAAATTTCTGTTGCTAAACAAGACAGTTAAGTGAGTTTTGTACCATGTTACAACCTTTCTTGCCACAGTTAAGTGAATCGCTGTATCTTACCTGTATCTACCTGTATCTTGTATTATTGGAGATATAATTTTGATCATGTGACCATGAGGATGCTGCAATTCAGGGCTGTCAAACTCCTGACTCACAGGCCGGATGCATCATGTGCTGGCCACGCCCACATCCGGTTTAGCAAAGGGGAAAAAAGTCCTGATATATCATGTGATGCCGTCGTGATGACGTGAGTTTGACACCCCGGCTGTAATTGTTGTAAGTGAAAAATGGTCATAAGTCACTTTCAGTACAGGTAGATTCCTCAAAGAATAGTTTTATTGGATATATCAACTTGGCACAGGCTGGTGAAAACCGACTCTGAATGTTTGTGTGGTTTTCACCTAATTAAAAGTAAACGTTTTTTCCCTTCCCCAAACAATCAGTCACATGGACCAATCAAGGTGCTGTCTGGTTGCCTGGTAACTTCACTCCTCTCTCCGGCCACCTGTGGGAATGTCCTTGCTTCCCAGGAGAAAATAGTTTGTTTTGGCTACAAAATCCCAGCTATCTCTATTCCCCCCTCCCTATCCCTCAGCTCCAGTGTGGCAACACTGACAATGTTACTAACTTAACAACTGCAGTGATTCACTTAACAAATGTGGCAAGAAAAGTCATAAAATGGGGTAAAACTTGCTTAACAAATTTCTCACTTAGCAACATAACTATTGGGCTCAATTGTCATAAATCGAGGACTACCTGTATTTTGCTTTGTGTTCCAAACAAATAGGAGAACCCAACATTTGTTGGAAGCATGTCTTCCTATTTAAAAATGTGTAGGTATAATGTCTGTGTATGTGCCTTCAAGTCAGTTTTTGAGTCCTGCCAACTAGTGTCAGGGGACCAGATATTTGACGGACTGCCTCTTCCAGATTTCATCTGTCTGTCCTATCAAATCCAGCAGAGAGGGATTGTTACAGATTCCATCACCAAGGTAACTACATTTGGCAGGCCCTAGGCCAGGGGTGTTAAACTCGATTTCATTGAGGGCCACATCAGGGTTGTGTTTGACCTCGGGGGGCTGGGGTGGGCATGTCCAGCTCAATGTCACTCATTTCGGGGTGGTGGCCCGAGCGCTCTGCCAGCGAAAACAGGCTCTTCAGCTCCCTTTTTGGCTGCGACGGCCTCCTGCAACTCTCTGCCAGTGAAAATGGAGCTCGGGAGGGCTACCCGTGGCCCTCACAAGATCCATTTTCACTGACAGAGGCACTGCGGGCCGGTCCTTTGCTGTTTCCAGGGCAGCCCCATGAGCCGGATCTAAGCACCCTGCAAGCCAGAACCGGCCCTCGGGCCTTGAGTTTGACACCCCTGCCCCAGGCAATGGTCCTTTTCTGCTGTGGTGCCCCCTGCTGTAGAATCTTTTCCCTGAGGTAAGGTTGGCCTCATCACTGTTGAGCTTCCGGAGGTCACTCAAGACCGGGTTATGCTAGCAGGCCTGGGGACCACAGATGGGTAAACTAGTGAACCATTCTTTTTAACATCCCTTCATCTATAATTCTTTGGTTTAGTTTGTTTTTTATAGTTGTCAATGTGTTTATTAACTTTTTAGCTGTGTTGTACATTGCTCAGAGTCACTTGTTTGTAAGATGGGTGGCTATATAAATTGGTTTAATAATGATGCCTATCCCAGGTCCTTGGGAAGAACTTGATAAGTGGATAAAACTGCCAAATCCAGTGTAAACATCTGGATGACTGTGATGAACCATAATAATCTCTACAGTTTTGTTGGCAAGATTTTTTGGAACTGGTTTGCTGTTGCCTACTTCCTAGGGCTGAGACAGACAGCGACTGGCCCAAGGTCATCCAGCTGGCTTCGTGCCTAAGGTGAGACTAGAACTCATGGTTTCTGGGTTTCTAGCTTTAACCACTCCCAGTGCCTTACCACTGCACCAAACTGGTTCTCCTGGTATAGTGTACTGTATGACTTAAAAACAAACCACTTCATTCAGAATATGCTTGTGAAGGAATGTTTGTCTAATAATTAAGGTGTCCACAATGTGGACAAATATTGAGATCTTCAAACATTTCATCAAGGAATTTGTCAAGAAAGAAAGCTGTTGTTTAACATATTGGGAGGGCACTATTTTCCCATTGCCTGTCATAAAACTGACATTCAGATCATTATGAACCGCGGTGGCACAGTGGTTAGAATGCAGTACTACAGGCTGCTTCTGCTTCCTGCGGGCTGCCTGCCTGCAATTTGGCAGATCAAATCTCGTCAGGCTCAAGGTTGACTCAGCTTTCCACCCTTCCGAGGTCGGTAAACTGAGGACCCAGATTGTTGGGGGCAAGAGGCTGACTCTGTAAACCGCTTACAGAGGGCTGTAAAGCACTGTGAAGCTGTATAGAAGTCTAAATTCTATTGCTATTGCTAATATGTTCTCGCTCGTCTCTGGCAATATGCATCTTTCTTAGCCTTCTCAGATTGTAATGAAGGTTTTAAGGGGCAGTGTGTCTCAACTGCTTGCTCAGTTTTAATTTAAGTTGGGAAAAAAATCAATACTACTGAGTTTATAATTTTTGAATATGTTTAAAAATGTTAAGTCACGACTTCCGGCTTGGCACCGCAGGCGTCGCGGACGGTCTTTGTGGACCGCCAGCCCCGCGATTCGTAAAAGTCACTTTTGACAGCGTTAATCTGCTGTCTAGCGGCTTGGAAACCTCTCTTTCGGGAGAAGAAGGAGAGGTGAGCCGGTGGGTTAGGGTAGAGCTCCCCAAAAAGCTCCTGATATAATTCCAGGGGCTCGGAGGGTGAGAGCTCCCCAGCCATCCCACTCAAGCTCCGGATCCGGGACGACTCTGTTTTGACAGAGTCAGACGTCGCGACCAGCTCTGCTGTCAAAAGAAAGATTTAAAAGGCTTCAGGAGCAGACGGAGTGGAAGCAGGAGATCAGGCTGATTGCAAGTATAACTATTTAGCTCCAAAGTTACACTGTTGCTAAAAAACTTTTTAGAGCTGGAGGCTTGAAGATGGTGCTTCTGGCTTGGGAGTAAAAGTGAAAGTTAAAAAGGAAAGTGCCTTTTGCAATTTGTTTTGGAAGTGCTTTAAGTGTTTTAAGCTGCTGGACTGAGAGTTGGAGTGGAAGAAAAGTTAACATATTTGACAAATTTAAAAATCTAGAAAATTGCTGCAAAATTGTGTTAAAGAGTTTGTGGACTTTTAAAAATAAAAAGATTCTTTTCAACTTAAGATGGCTGCCAAACAAACTAAATCTGTAGTTCCTAAAGGAGGAGGCGGGTCTCCAATGGTGTCAGTTGTGACACAGAAGGCACAACTTCCTGCTGACCCACAGAGTCAGGAGCCCTCCCTGAAAGAGTTTAAAGAGCTCAAAGAATTTATAAAAGAAGCTATGACTAGCCAAACTGCGGCTATGAATGATTTAACAGTAGCTATGGAGGGAAAATTTAAAGAAGTTGCTTCAGATATAAAAGAAATTAAAGAGGTTGTGCAAGAAAAGCATGATGAAATAAGAGAAGATATCATTCTGGCAGTTTCAGGACTGGCAAATCATCTTGTTCAGCTGGAGGGGAGAGTAGAGGAGATCAATGAGGCCACCCTCAATCTGGAAAATAAGTTGGGGGAAATTGTGACCAAAACAGAAAAGGTTGATGATGATGTGATTATGCTACAATACAGGTCCATGGAATTTGCTTTGAGATTGAGAGGTCTAAAAGAAAATACTCGTGAAAACTTAAGAGAGATTTGTGCTGAGGCCTTGGCTGGGATACTTGAAGAGAGACCAGATCATGTGGCAATGCAGATAGTCAAAATCTACAGAGTTAACTCCTGGGCGGCAAGACAAAGGCAGTTGCCAAGAGATGTGGTGATCTATTTTACAACCAGGAGGATCAGGAATGATATTGTGCAAGCCTCTTACAGGAATAAGGTTCAAGTAGATGGAAAAGAACTGACTGTTCTAAAAGAGATTCCTCCTAAGATGTTAAGAGACAGGAAGAATTTTGGCTTTTTGGTAAATGAGCTGAGAAACCGTCAGATTCAATACAGATGGGATGTTCCAATTGGTTTAACTGTGAACTATGGTGGAGAAAGATATCGCTTAAATACACTCTGGAAGGCTAAAGATTTTTATGCTAATGTCCTAAAGGGGGGGGGCCCCCCCCCCCCGGGGGGGGGGGGGGGGGGGGCAGAAAGGAAAAGAAAAAGGAGATGCCACAACAAGAGAAAGAGGAAAAGGAGATGTTACTACAAGAGAAAGATCAAAAGCGGATACAAACCTATGCTGAAGCTGCAGCAGGAGGAATTAACTTGGAAGTGGAGCTTGCTCAATCAGGGGATTTACTCCCAATTTCTGAATCACCTAAAAAGTTAGAGGAGCCAAGAGAACAGCGTGTGACACGAGCAACTTATAAATGCCAAGAACAACAACTTAAGGTTCAACCACAAGTCTCATCTCAAGAAGGTCGTAAAACAGAAGCCGTGGGAGGAGCTAGGCTGAAGACTACGATGGAGGAGGACGTTCAGCGCATGCTCATGAAGTTTCGAGGGGCCAAAGATGGCAACTAAATTTTTATCTTGGAATGTCAATGGTTTAAATTCACCACAAAAAAGAAAGAAAATATTTCACTACTTGAAACAATTTAAGAATGATGTTATATGTTTGCAAGAAACACATATTAGACTCAGACCAAAAATATTTGATAAATTCAAGATTAGGTACAAATTTTAT
>WNWU01008910.1:2021-26854 GCA_012654045.1 Ptyas mucosa | reverse complement strand
TCGAGGAAATTGAGAGGAAAGAATTCAGGAAAGTGCACAATCTTTGTATGGGTGGGTATAGCCTGAAAACAGAAATCAAGTGGATCCTTTAAAGGAGAAATTTTGCCTTCATTTACATATCGCTTCAGATAAAAGGGCCCCTCAGTGCATTCATCTCACAGTTTTCCTTGTAGTCTCCATATATGGGGGACTTTCACAAAAGATTCCAGTCTTAATAAAGTGAAGGCAGACTCATTCTTTTATATACTCTGTAAATTCATAGCAGAAATGGCAGGTTTATATTAGAGTAAATAAAACAAGGACTTGCAAAATTTCACCATTTCTCAAGAGTGATTCAAAGGGAGAGGCAAGGAACATGCAATTATACTTTTTGAAAGGGCTACTTTGGAGAGAGAACATGAAGGGAAGAGCACATCTATATTCAGTAAAAGCCCTCCACATTTTCTCCCCTTACCATGGCCTTTTGAAAAGGACCCCAAAACTCAATGCTTAATGAGGCACAATTGGTAAGTCAGAATTTGAATGAGAGAAAAGAAAGACAGAGAAGATATTCATCTAATGCACATTAATTACTTGTACAAATAAATAAGTAATTCTACAAATAATTAAGTTTCCTCTATATTTGGCAAAGCACATCTGCTGCTAAGTCACACATGGCTTATGTTCCTCTATGCAGTGAAGCTTGCATGGGTAGTTCCCTGGTGGTGCAGTGGTTAGAATGCAGCATTGCAGGCTGACTCTGCTGACTGCCAGGAGTTCGATCCAGACTGACTCAAAGTTGACCTAGTCTTGCATCCTTCTGAGGTTGATAAAGTGAGGACCAAGATTGTTGAGGGCAATGTGGTGACTCTCTAAACAGGTCAGAGGTCTGTAATGTACCATTAAGTGCTTTTACTACTTCATTTATCAAAATCTGTTCTGTACCACTCTTTTAATCGTTTTCTAGGATAATCATTCTCTTCTTCAACACCAATGATTTGTTTCCATTGGGTGAGTGTGGATTACTTTAGGATTAGATAAGAAGGCTCATTTTACAAACTACCCAGTTTGTTCCACAGTCTGGAGAGTTCCTTCTTCTCACCTATGAAAATTTCAATCATCTTCCACACTGCTTTTTAGAAGGTCAGATCTGAGGTTCCATATTGCATATGGAGATTTATCTTCCGCTTTGCACTTTAAATACAGAAATTCAACTTTCTCATTCAATTTGGAAAGCTGCTCAGAGGAAGAGGAGGTTTTTGCTTGGCATCAGAGTCACTTCCTGTCACTGTGACTCTCACACAGTAATAGACAGCTGTTTCCTCCGGTTTGAGGCTGTTCATTTGCAGATACAGCTGGCTTTTGGCATCATCCCTGGAGATGGTGAAGCGGCCCTTCACTTTGTCAGAGTAGTAAGTGGAAGGAGATGATCCTGTAGCTATGGCAGTCACCCATTCCAGTCCTTTCCCTGGAGCCTGTCTCACCCAGTACATTGCATGGCTGCTGAATGTGAATCCAGAGGCTTGGCAAGAGAGACGGAGGGACTCTCCAGGTCTTTTCACATCCCCTCCAAACTCCACCAATGGAGACTGGACTTGAGACTGGACTCCTAAAAACAAAAGCGTTTCAATGAAACCTTCTATTTAAAAAAGAGAATATGGAAGTAAATTCTTTAAAGAGGGAAAACATACCTTGAAGGAACACTAACAAGGGCACCAAATTCAGCCATGGGATCATTTTCGCTCCCTGTAATGAATGGAGGGAATTGAGAGGAAAGAATTCAGGAAAGTGCAGAAACTTTGTGTGGGTGGGTATAGGCTGAAAAGGGAAACCAAGCGGCTCCTTTAAAGGGGAAATTGTGCCTTGATTTGCATATCACTTGGGATAAAGGGGTCCTTCAGTGCATTGATCTGTGCACAGTTTATATGGCTGATTTTCACATAACATGCCACTCTTAATAAAAGTAAAGGCAGATTCCTTTTCTTTAAACAATAACGTCATTGGAGAAACAGCAGAAAAATGAAGACTTGCTAAATTTCAGAAATTCTCAGAAATGATTCCAAAGGACAGGCGAGGAACATGCAATAAAAGTTTTGGAAGGAGATATCTTCAGATAGAACTTTAAAAGAAGATCACATCTGAATTCGGGAGGCTTTCCCCCCCCCGCCCCCAGATTTTCTCCCTTTAGTATGTCCCCTTGAATAAACCAACAATAAATGAGTGCAAACCAAATGATGAGGCACCAATTTTTAAGACAATTTGAGTTGAATCAAAGAAAAGACGCACAGAGAAGAAATTGATGAAGCCTGAGGGATGTTCTTTGCTCATTAGATTGGGTTTTAACTTAGCGGTAGTATTTATTTTATATATTGGTTGTTTGGGGTTGCTATTGATCAGTTAATCGTTGCCGAGAGTTGATTCACCAAGATGGATAAAAATTTATTTATTTATTTATATTCAAACTTATATACCGCCCTTCTCCCTGAGGACTCAGGGCGGTGTACAGCCAGAATTAAAAGACACAAAATATAAACATTAAAAACAATTAAAATATATATATAAATTTGGCCCCAATTTAAAAGTGACAAACCGGTTAAAAAACATTTAAGAATATTTTAAGCCAGCCCGGCTTGCTAGAAAAAATAGGTTTTAAGGGCCCGGCGGAAGGCACCGAGGTCTTGGATTCTTCTTATCTTCGGGGGCAGCTGATTCCAGAGGGTAGGTGCCCCCACAGAGAAGGCTCTCCCCCTGGGGGTCACCAGCCTACATTGTTTGGCTGATGGCACCCTGAGGAGGCCTTCTCTGTGGGAGCGCACGGGTCGATGGGAAGTCGTCGGTAATAATAGTAGTACAGATAGACATCTGGGCCACAACATGCCTCATACCATATTGTGTGTGTGTATTTGTATGGGGGGTTTGCAATACCAGGTGATGCACAGATTGAGGAGTAATAGCTAGGAAAAACAATCTTGATTTGCAAATTGAAATTAAGCACTTATGGAGGAAGAAATCAATGATTGAACCAATAGTAATAGGAGCTCTTAAAGCAATACCCAAAGGGCTGCCTGGATACATGGAATTTTTGAACTTATTAAGACCTGAATATTCTGACTTTGCAAAAAAAACCAAACCCAAAACCTACCCTGCTAGGAGCTGCCTATATATTCAGATGTTGCCTTAACAGCTCTGAGCTCCTTGGTTAGATCTTGAAGTGCTAAATCCCAGACTGTATTCTACAAATAATTCAGTTCCCACTACATTAAGCACTAACGGATTAACAGAGTTGGAAGGGACCTTGTAGGTCATCTACTTCAACCCCCCACCCAAGCAGTAGACCCTACACCATTTCTGACAGATGGCAGTCCAGTCTCTTCTTGAAAGCCTCCAGGGATGAAGCTCCCACAACCTCTGAAGCTGTTCCATTGGTTGATTGTTCTCACTGTCAGAAAATTTCTCCTTATTTCTAGGTTGAATCTCACCTTGATCAATCTGTTATTCCTTGTCTGGCCTTCAGGTGCTTTGGAAAATAGATTGACCTTTTCCTCTCTGTGACAGCCCCTCAAGTATTGGAAGACTGCTATCAGGTCTCCCCTGGTCCATCTCTTCACTAGACTAGCCGTACCTAGTTCCTGCAACCCTTCTTCATATGTTTTAGTCTCCAATCTTTGATGCTCTTCTTTGCAATTTTTGTAGAGTCTCAACATCTTTTTTACAGTGTGGTGACCAAAACTGGATGCAGTACTCTAGGTATGGTCTTACTAAGACTTTATAGAGTGGTATTAGTACCTCACATGAACTTGATTGAATTCCTCTGTTAATGAAATTAAGGATTGCAATTGGCTTTTTTGGCTGCCGCCACACACTGTTGACTTATATTTAATTGTCAACTCAGAAATGGCTTCACAATTAGGAACACATACTGTGTGTGTGTGCATGATAAAATGACCCTTTGTTTAGCTTTCATTTCCAGCAATGGTCTTTAGCTTCTTTATACATTCTAGAATCTTCCCTTGGATACAAACATTGATGATACCTCAGAAAAATTCTGAGCTTCAGGGTGAGGATTATAATCTCCTGATATGTGAAATTTCCCTGAGAGCTTTCAGTGAACTATTATGAAAAAAATAATAATTAAAAAAAATGTCTCAGATATGAGACCATATCTAATGACACTTGTTTTATTCCCTACCCCCGTGATGGCGAACCTATGGGACGGGTGCCACAGGTGGCACGTGGAGCCATATTGGTGGGCACGCGAGTTCAGCTCCGGCATGCATGCATGCGCTGGCCAGCTGATTTTTGGGCCTTCTGGGGCCACCAGAAGTCAGGAAACATGCTGTTTCCAGCCTCCGGAGGGCCTCTGGGGTGGTTGCGTGTGACCCCACCACACTCCCACCACTTTTGGCACGCGATGGCAAAAAGGTTAGCCATCACTGCGCTACCCCATCACCCACCCAGTGAAGAGGCCATGGAGTTTCATGTGATACACTGCCCCCTAGTGTCCAAAGTGAGGAGGGGATACATCTTCCTTAATATTTCCTCAATATCTATATGGCAGTTTGGATATTTAGAAAGATTATCCTATAGTTTCATTTCCTGTTTTCTACCATGATTATACTTTGAATTCCAATTTGTTTCTAAAACCATTCCATCTTGTAAACAGTGAAGATAAAACTGGAGTATACAAGCTACTTTTTTTTTCAACTTTTCATTTTCTTCTGACAAACTCTCAATTGGATTCCCAGAACAAAAGACTCCAAAATTCTCTCTGGATTGTGATGAATCCTCATTCACTAACCCATCGTTTTGGGCTGAAACAAGTTGAAGAGCTGATCTGAAGAAAGGAAGGTTCTTGCATGGCCTCAGATTTACTTCCCCGCCCTGTGTCTCTCACACAGTAATAACTGCTGTGTCTTCAGCTTTGAGGCTGTTCATTTGCAGATACTACTGGCTTTTTGAATTGTCCCTGGAGATGGTAAAGCATCCCTTCACTTTGTCAGAGTAATAAGTGCTAGAACCCGTGCTTATGTAGGCCACCCATTCCAGTCCTTTTGTCAGGTTCCAATGTTATCTCAAATAAATTTCATTCCCAAACACAAAGTCTTTAATGAACTATTTCATTTATTGAAAAATAACGATCTAGTCCTGAACTCATTTGCAGCCGAAACTGACCCTCTGATCCCAAACCCCTCCCTTTCCGTTCCTCAAATCTCAGTGTCTCATTGGCCATCTTCCAAGTCAGTCTTTCATCTCGTCTACTTTGAGTCACAGGAATTTCCCCCCTCCCCCCATCACCTAGGTGACGTTATCTGCCAGGGAAGAAGAACTAGGTGAAAAGCCAAGCTGCTACTTCTAATAGGGTTTTTTTTCCCATTCATGTCAGTGCTGGGCAATCATAACTTGGAGCGCTGACACCTTTATCAGGAGCTCATCTCACCCAGCCCATGTAATGGCGGCTCAAGGTGAATCCAGAGGCTTGTCAGGAGAGACGGAGGGACTCCCCAGGTCTTCTCACATCCCCTCCAGACTCCACCAGCTGTACTTGAGACTGGACTCCTAAAAACAAAAGCATTTCTATTAAACCTTCTATACAC
Organism: Ptyas mucosa; assembly: GCA_012654045.1. Taxonomy (NCBI): domain Eukaryota; kingdom Metazoa; phylum Chordata; class Lepidosauria; order Squamata; family Colubridae; genus Ptyas; species Ptyas mucosa. Next base: position 21,281 of record WNWU01008910.1, on the reverse strand, counting down.
AAAAACATTAAACCTCAGAGAGCTGGAAATAGTGAGAATCAAGGGACTCAGAATGGCAAATCTATCAAGGAAGGTCTGCAGATCCATGTTTCTATCTGTAAATCAATTGTAAGTCTTTAAAAGCCACCCAGTTTATTTCACAGCTTGGTGAGATCTTTTTTTCTTTAATCCCCTGCCAAAGTGGCCAACAAGATTCCTCACTGTTTCTTTGAAGATCAGATTCGAGTTTCTACAACCTATTAGATGGGATTCGATTAACAGAGTTGGAAGGGACCTTGTAGGTCATCTAGTCCAACCCCCCTCCCCCCAGCATCATGGAGATTTATCTTCTGCTTCTTTTCAAATATACAGATTCAACTTCCTATGACTGAATCATTTTGGAGAGCTGCTGAGAAGAACAGAAAGTTTTGGCTTGGCATCATATCCACTTCCTCTCACTGTGTATTTCGCACAGTAATAGACAGCTGTTTCCTCCGGTTTGAGGCCGTTCATTTGCAGATACAGCTGGCTTTTGGCATCATCCCTGGAGATGGTGAAGCGTCCCTTGACTTTTTCTGGGTAGAAAGTGGAAGGAGATGAGCCTGTACTTATATAGGCCACCCATTCCAGGCCTTTCCCTGGAGGCTGTCTTGCCCAGTGTATCCCATAGCTGCTGAAGGTGAATCCAGAGGCTTGGCAGGAGAGACGGAGGGACTCTCCAGGTCTTTTCACATCCCCTCCAAACTCCACCAATGGAGACTGGACTTGAGACTGGGCTCCTAAAAACAAAAGCATTTCAATGAAACCTTCTATTTAAAAAAGAGAATATGGAAGGAAATTCTTTAAAGATGGAAAAAGTACCTTGAAGGAACACGAACAAGGGCACCAAGTTCAGCCATGAGATCATTTTTGCTTCCTGTAATGAATGGAAGGAATTGAGTGGAAAGAATTCAGGAAAATGCAGAAACTTTGTGTGGGTGGGTATAGCCTGAAAACAGAAATCAAGTGGATCCTTTAAAGGGGAAATTTTGCCTTCATTTACATACCGCTTCAGATAAAAGTGTCCCTCAATGCATTCATATCACAGTTTTCCTTCTAGTCTCCATACATGGGGGACTTTCACAAAAGATTCCAGTCTTAATAAAAGTGAAGACAGTCTCTTTGAATATTTTTTACTGTAAATTCATAGCAGAAATGGCAGGTTTATATTAGAGTAAATAAAGAAAGACTTGCAAAATTTCACTGAAATTTGAAATTTCACAATCTCAAGAGTGATTGTGTTATGTCCATATAAGGACATCCGTCCGGGGATTGGATAATCCACCGGCGGGAAATTCAAGTAGCTGTCATTGGACAGCTGGTCTGCTGGAGCACTATAAGAAGGGCTCCGGCAGCACAGCCATTCGTCTTGTTCTTGAGCTGAATAAAGTCTTTGAATGGACCCGAGCTGGTCGCGTCTTCCTTTCCTAGCACCGATCTAATACTGGCGACAAAGGACTAGAACCAAGTGATGAACCTCGTGGCACGAAGCCAACACCGCACCGCGGAGTGAGTCACTACGAGCTGAAGTCACTCGCTGAATTCCGGCAGCATAGCAACTCCAGAAACCGCACTGCTGACCCTCACCCCGTTCCAACCAGGGAGGGAGAAATGGACATTGTATATGATCCGTTTCCAACAGTTCCTGAGGGGCAACAACATTCGCGACATCGACGATGACCGAAAGAGAGGCATGTTCCTGGCCCACTGCGGCACCGAAGTCCTCGAGATGGCGATCAACCTGGTATCACCCAGGGACATCGAGGAGTTACCATGGGCCAACCTGCAGCAAATCTTGCAGGACCATTATGCGCCAACGGGAACGCCGGTGGCAAACCGTTTCACCTTCCACCAGAGAGACCAAAAAGTAGGTGAAACGATCAAGGAGTTTGTAGCCGCCCTACGCCAAATAGCAGCCAGCTGTGAGTTCGACCATGTAGACAACACAATAGCTGACCGCATCGTATTTGGCATGAGGGACAGGGCCCTACAAAAGAAATTCTTGAGCAAAAAGAAACTCGTGCTCAAGGATGTAATAGAGGAAGCAATGGCGGCAGAAACATCCGAAAAAGCAGCAGCCGCAATGCTTCGGGCCAAAGGAATCCACAAGATCCGAAGGGCCCAACAATCATCCACAGAAGAGTCTACGGCTGGATCAGAGTCAGAAGAGGAAACGGCCGTGCACAAGGTCTCCAGGCCCCCCAAGCGAGAAACCACAAGAAATGCCGACCGGGGGGAGTGCTGTGCCAGCTGCAGAGGAGACCATGCCAGGGCCAAATGCAGATGGAGAGATGCGACCTGCAGACGCTGCAACAAGAGAGGTCACATCGCGGAGGCCTGCAGAGCTGAGGATCCAGCCCCAGAACCATCCAGCTACCGGCTGCGTGAAAATTGGGAAGACAACGCGAGGTCATCTAGACGGTCCTCCTACCAGCCAAAACGCGGAGGGAGCGACAGCAACCGGAGAAGAGCTGTGCACCAGACAACCATAGACTTCTCTGATGAGGACGAGTCCACAACCAAATGTCTCGTGACCGTGCACGTGGAGGGGACTCCCTGCTCAATGGAGGTAGATTCGGGCTCGATCTACTCCATTATGGATTGGAAACGACTCAAGAGCCTGAAGCCAAGCATCCGGAAGAGAGACCTGAAGCCCATGAATTCCAGACTCATTGACTTTGAGGGGAACCCTATCGGAGTCCTAGGGAGAACCTCACTACAAATCTCCTACTGAAACTTCCACGGCGAACTTCCCATCACCATAGTAGACCAGAGCCACCCGTCTTTGCTTGGCATGGAATGGTTCAAGCCTCTAGGGCTCGGAATAAAAGGGGTTAACCAAATTCGCAAGGACGAACTTGACACCCTCCTCGAAGAGTTCAAGGAAGTCTTCGATGGTAAGCTGGGGAAATTTGTGGGGAAGCCAATTTCCTTCAATTTAGATAAGGGGATTACACCAATTAGACATACTGTAAGCCCCGCAGGGTTCCATTTGCCTTGAGGCCCAAAGTAGATGCTCAGCTAGATAAGCTGATTGCCCAAGGCATGTTGGAACCGATCGATCATGCAGCATGGGAGACGCCCATTGTGACCCCCATGAAGCCTGATGGGTCTGTGCGCATCTGCGCCGACTACAAAATTTCAATAAACAAAGCTTTACAGCAGAGCGCATATCCGGTTCCAGTGGTGCAACATCTGCTGCATTCACTTGGGAGCGGATCAATATTCGCCAAACTGGACCTGGCCCAGGCTTACCAGCAGCTGCCAGTGGATGAAAAAACTGCAGAGGCTCAAACGATAGTCACCCATAGGGGCGCATTCAAATGTAACCGGCTCCAATCTGGAGTCAGCGCAGCCCCAGAAATATTTCAATCAATAACGGAATGCCTTCTCCAAGGCATTCCAGAGGTGGTGCCATACTTCGATGATGTACTCATCTCTGGGCACTCTAAACCTCAATTACTTGAGCGTTTGAAACAAGTGTTGCAACGTTTCAAGGAAAAGGGTTTGAGAGTGAGGAGAGACAAGTGTATCATTGGAGTCCAGGAGGTCGAGTTCCTGGGCTATCTCATTGATAGCACTGGCATACACCCCACCAAATCCAAGGTAAAAGCCATCCATGAAGCTCCAGCCCCCCAAAATAAAACAGAGCTTCAAGCATTTTTGGGACTGCTGAATTTCTACAGCGCTTTTCTCAAACAGAAGGCCACAGCTGCTGAACCATTACATCGCCTGCTGGGGCAAGCGGTACCGTGGAGATGGGAGGAAGAAGAAGAAACAGCCTTCAAGACCGTCAAGGGGTTACTCTCATCAGACAGCGTGCTGATCCAGTACCACGAGACGCTGCCACTACTGCTAACCTGTGATGCATCACCCTATGGGATAGGAGCGGTCCTCAGCCATCAGCTGCCCAATGGAAAAGAAGCCCCCATCGCTTACTTCTCCAAGACCATGTCCAGCGCTGAAAGAAACTACAGCCAGCTGGACAAAGAAGCACTGGCCATCGTGGCAGGCACCAAACGCTTCCACGAGTACTTATATGGCAGGACTTTCACAATAGTAACGGATCACAAACCGTTGCTAGGACTATTAGCTGGGGACAAGCCTACTCCATCGTACATGTCACCCAGGATGACACGCTGGGCAATTTTTCTAGCGGGCTATGATTACAGACTGATCCACAGACCCAGCACATCCATTGGTAATGCAGACGCGCTAAGCAGATGCCCATCCCAAGAACCAGTAGAAGACCCAGCACCCACCATCAGCCTCCTCCACATTGACACCGACAGAGACTGTCCAGTGACATCTGCAGATGTGGCAGCCCACACCCAGAGGGACCCAACCCTCAGACAAGTCCTGTCCTGGGTCCTGCGAGGCTGGCCGCACGAAAAAACCGCAGACGATTACCTTCCATTCGCACGAAAGCAAAAGGAGCTGTCCACCATGAAGGGCTGTTTGCTATGGGGAGACCGAGTGCTGATTCCTACAGCCCTGCAACGGAAGACGCTAGAGACGCTCCACAACGGACACCCTGGCATCATCCAAATGAAAGGACTGGCTCGAAGTTACGTGTGGTGGCCATCCCTGGACAAGGACATCGAAGAGTGGGTGGCCAAATGTGATCCCTGCCAGGAGGTACGACCTACAACAGCCCAAGCCCAATCATCAGAGTGGGAGGCACCCAGCAGCCCCTGGGCAAGGGTTCACATTGACTTTGCGGGCCCAATGCAGGGGAAGTACCTCCTAATAGTGGTAGATGCCTTCTCCAAGTGGCTCGAGGTCATTCCCATGGCATCTACCACGACGGAAGCCACTGTTAAGGCATTACGTCGCCTGTTTGCCACCCATGGATTGCCCGATGTCTTGGTTTCCGACAACGGTCCCCAGCTGACGTCCAAGCCTATGGAGGAGTTCCTGGCTGGATTGGGCATCCGCCATGCCCTCTCCGCACCTTACAGGCCAGCCGGAAACGGACAAGCTGAAAGAATGGTGAGACTCACCAAGGAGGCACTCACCAAGATGGGACCAGGGGACTGGCAAGAAAGGATCGACAACTTCCTTCTCACCCAGCATATCACCCCACATGCCACAACCAGGAAGAGCCCAGCAGAGCTGTTGATGGGCAGGAAGCTGAGGTCAACCTTGGACCGGATGCACCCACAGTACAACCCAGATGTGACTGCCACGGCCAGCCGGCCACTCCGAGCCTTTGCCATAGGGGGCCCAGTCTTTGCCTTAAACTTCCACGGGTCTCCAAAATGGCTGAAGGGGAAGATAGAAAGCACAACCGGCCCGAAGTCTTACAGAGTGGAGCTGGAAGATGGACAGGTATGCTGATGGCACATCGACCAGCTCCGGAGAAGATGGAAGGGAACGAGCCAAAACCAGCCTGGCGAGGTAGGCCTGCCACACCCCGACGAGGTAGGCCTGTGACACCCCGGCGAGGTAGGCCTGCGACACTCTTCCGAGGTCGGCCAACGACACCCCATTGAGGCAGGACCGTACCACGACAGCGCAGCGAGGCATCAAGGTTCCAGACAAGTAGACCGGTACCCACAGCTCGAGGGGGACCAGCACCACCCCGGTGAGGAAGGCATCCGTCACCCCAACATCGGAGACCTCCATCCCAACAAGGAGGTAGACGGGGGACAACCTGGGAGGGAGAGTCACACACCCCCAGCGAGGACGAGCAACAACACCCTGGCGAGGGAGACCGCCGCCGCAGAGCAGTAGACCGGGGACAACAAAGAGAGACTAGTACACAACACCCCGGCGAAGTCAGCAGGCGACTCCTCAGGGGACGAGACCTCCACCATAACCCCGGCGAGGTCAACCACCACCACCACCCCGGCGAGGTCGACCAACACCAACCGGACGAGGGAGCCGAGCAATACCCCGGCAAGGTCGGACAACAAAAGCAGCAAGCCGACACACAATGCAAGGCCCAACGACATCCTCAACATCTGCACCAACCACAGCAGCAGCCGAAACCGCAGAACGGCGAAGTAACACCAGTGGACTTACCAGACATCCGAGGGCGCCCACCGAGCGATGTCCAGCCGCAGGGTTCCGAAGAGACCGGACAGGGAAAGGACCAGCGACACCAGCCAGAGAATCCAGAGGTTGGGGCCGGAGGAGCAGGCAGGGGGACCGCTCACTCGACGGCCGGACTCCGGGGCACCCCAGTCCAGGCGCCGGAGAGGGCAGAAGCGCCATCCGCCCAGGGGAGCGGCGAAGCCCAGAATGAACTGCGCATGTCTTCTAGGACGAGCAGGCGACCCAACTACCTGTGTGACTTCGTAACGTATTGACTTTTGACGGACATATTCTGACTAAGGGGGGGAGGAGTGTTATGTCCATATAAGGACATAATTGGGATTGGATAATCCACCAGTGGGAAATTCAAGTAGCTGTCATTGGACGGCTGGTCTGCCGGAGCACTATAAGAAGGGCTCCGGCAGCACAGCCGTTCGTCTTGTTCTTGAGCTGAATAAAGTCATTGAATGGACCCGAGCTGGTCGCGTCTTCCTTTCCTAGCGCCGATCTAACAGATTGAAAGGGAGAGGCAAGCAACATGCAATTGTACTTTTTGGAAGGGCTACGCTGGAGAGAGAACATGAAGGGAAGAGCACATATATATTCACTAAAAGCCCTCCACATTTTCTCCCCTTACCATGGCCTTTTGAAAAGGACCCCAAAACCCCAATGCTTGATGAGGCACAATTGGTAAGTCAGAATTTGAATGAGGGAAAAGAAAGACAGAGAAGATATTCATCTAGAAAAAAATAATTATTTCTACAAATAAATAACTTTATATTCTACAAATAATTTACTTTCCTCTATATTTCGCAAAGCATATCTGCTGCTAAATCAGACATGGCTTATATTACTCTATGCAGTGAGGGTTGCATGGGGATTTCCCTGGTGGTGCAGTGGTTAGAATGCAGCATTGCACTCTTACTCTGCCCACTTCCAGGAGTTCGATCCTGACTGGCTCAAAGTTAACCTAGTCTTCCATCCTTCCGAGGTTGGTAAAGTGAAGACCCAGATTGTTGGGGGCAATAGGCTGGCTCTCCAAAGTGCTCAGAGAGGTCTGTAAATTCCATGAAGTGCTATATAAATTCTACTGCTATTGCTACTTCATGTATCAATAATCTGTTCTGTAACACTTTTGTAATCGTTTTCTAGTATAATCATTCTCTTGTTCAACACCAATGATTTGTTTCCATTGGGTGAGTGTGGATTAGATTAGGATTAGATTAGAAGGCTCTTTTTACAAACTACCAAGCCTGGAGAGTTCCTTCTTCTCACCTACGAAAATGTCAACCATCTTCCACACTGCTTCTTAGAAGGTCAGATCTGAGGTTCCATATTGTAAATGGAGAATTATCTTCCGTTTTGCACTTTAAATACACAAAACCTTATATTTACAAAAAGAGAATATGGAAGTAAATTCTTTAAAGAGGGAAAACATACCTTGAAGGAACACTAACAAGGGCACCAAATTCAGCCATGGGATCATTTTCGCTCCCTGTAATGAATGAAGGGAATTGAGAGGAAAGAATTCAGGAAAGTGCACAAACTTTGTGTTGTTGGGTGTAGTTGTTGGAAACCATGCAGCTCCTTTAAAAAATTGTGCCTTGATTTGCATATCGCTTGGGATAAAGGGGTCCTTCAGTGCATTGATCTCACAGTTTATATGGCTGATTTTCACATAACATGCCACTCTTAATAAAAATAAAGGCAGACTCCTTTTCTTTAGACTAAAAAGTCATTGGGGAAACAGCAGGAAAACGAAGACTTGCCATTTCAGAAATTCTCAGAAATGATTCAAAAGGACAGGAGAGGAACGTCCAATAAAAATGTTGGAAGGAGATATTTTGAGATAGAATATCACATCTCAATTTGGGAGGATTTCCCCCCTCGCACACACACATTTTCTCTCCTTAGTATGTCCCCTTGAATAAGCCAACAATAAATGAATGCAAACCAAATGATGAGGCACCAATTTGTGAGACAATTTGGATTGAATCAAAGAAAAGACACACAGATGTGTCCAAATCTTGCCAACCTGTCTGAACATTGATGAAGCCTGTGGGATGTTCTTTGCTCATTAGATTGGGTTTTAACTTGGAGGTAGTATTCATTTTATATATTGCTTGTTTGGGGTGGCTATTGATCAGTTATTCATTGCCGAGAGTTGATTCACCAAGATGGATAAAAATTGAAATAATAGTAGTACAGATAGACATCTGGGACACAACATGCCTGATACCATATTGTGTGTGGAGGGGGGATTTGCAATACCAAGTGATACACAAATTGAGGAGAAACAGCTAGGAAAAAAAATATTGATTTGCAAATTGAACTTAAGCGATTATGGAGGAAGAAATCAGTGGTTGGACCAATAGTAATAGGAGCCCTTAGAGCAATACCCAAAGGGCTGCATGGATACATGGAATTTTTGAACTTATTAAGACCTGAATATTCTGACTTTGCAAAAAAAAAAACCCCACCCTACTAGGAAGTGCCTGTATATTCAGATGCTGCTTTAACTTCTGTTAACTCCTTGGTTAGGACTTGAAGTGTTACGTCCCGGACTGTATTCTACAAATAATTCAGTTTCCATTACATTAAGCACTAATGGATTAGCAGAGTTGGAAGGGACCTTGTAGGTCATCTACTTCAACCCCCCACCCAAGTAGGAGACCCTACACCATTTCTGACATGTGGCAGTCCAGTCTCTTCTTGAAAGCTTCCAGTGATAAAGCTCCCACAACTTCTGCAGCTGTTCCATTGGTTGATTGTTCTCACTGTCAGGAAATTTCTCTTTATTTCTAGGTTGAATCTCTCCTTGTTCAGTTTCCATCCGTAATTCCCGGGTCTGGCCTTCAGGTGCTTTGAAAAATAGGTTGACCACCTCCTCTTTGTGACAGCCCCCCAAGTATTGGAAAACTGATATCATGTCTCCCCTGGTCCCTCTCTTCACTACACTAGCCATGCCCAGTTCCTGCAACCGTTCGTCACATGTTTTAGTCTACAATCCCCTAAGCGTCTGTGTTGCTCTTCTCTGCACTCTTTCTAAAGTCTCAACGTCGTTTTTACAGTGTGGTGACCAAAACTGGAATCAGTATTCTAGGTGTGGTCTTACTATGGCTTTATAGAGCGATATTAGTAGCTCACATGATCTTGATTGAAGCCCTCTGTTAATGCCACTTAGGATTTCATTGGCTTTTTTGGCTGCCACCACACACTATTTGCTCATATTTAATTGCCAACTCAGACATGGCTTCACAATGAGGAATATATACTCTCTATGTGTTTATGTGTGTGTGTGTGCGTGCAAATGATAAAATGACCCTTCATGTACTTTTCATTTTCAGCAAAGGTTTGAAGTACCGTAATACATTCTAGAAACTTCCTCTGGATACAAACACTGATGATACATCACTTTATCAAAAATTCTGAGCTTTCAGGTGAGGATTATAACCTCCTTAGATGTGAAATTTTCCTCAGAGCTTTCAGTGAACAATAATTAAAAAGTCATGTCCCAGAAATGAGACCATATCTAATCACCCTTCTTTTATTTGCTATCCCATCCCCCACCCAGTGAAGAGGCCATGGAGTTTCATGTGAGAACACTGCCCCCTGGTGTCCAAAGTGAGGAGGGGAGACATCTCCTTTAATATTTCCTCAATATTTCCTCGGCATTTCATCAGCCGAGAGCCCAGGGCAGGGGGGGGGGGGGGGGTAGCGGTTATTATAAAGGAAGGTCTTGATCCGAGGGAGGCCACTGTACCTCAGATAGCCAGATGTGAGTCCATTTTTGTGGACTTCACTTTTGTGAAGTGGGGTCGGGGGGTGCAGATGGGTCTGTTGGTCACGTACCTGGCTCCCTGCCACGTGGCAACGACCCTGCCTGAGCTCCTCAACGTCATAGCCGAGGTGGTGGTTGATACCCCCAGACTTTTGGTCATGGGGGATTTCAACCTGCCATCTATCGGTGAAACGTCTGAGGTAGCTCGGGAGTTCATGGCTTCCATGACAGCCATGGACCTGACTCAAGTAATTCAGGGCCCTACCCACATAGGTGGACACACTCTGGACTTACCTTTTATCTCTGGTCAGTGGTTGAGTGGTCTTGATATAGGGGATATAGCTATTGAACCCTTGTCATGGACTGACCACTCACTCCTTCGCCTTGACTTTCTGACCGCCACACCCCATCGCAGGGAGGCGGAACTGACCAGGTGGTTCCACCCCAGGCACCTGATGGATCCTGATAGGTTCCAGATGGAGCTTGGGCCATTTCCCGAGACTCTGGCTCACGACTCGGCTGAAGACCTAGTGGCTGCCTGGGATAGTGCAGCCGCTGGGGCTTTGGACTGGGTCGTGCCTTTGTGGCCTCTGACCCGGCACCAAACTCACTTAGCTCCATGGTTACCGAGGAGCTGAGGGAGATGAAGCGCCGGAAAAGACGCCTAAAGAGCGGTTGGAGGGCCAGCCAGTCTGAATCTGACCTGACACTGGTAAGGTCTCATATTAAGGCCTACCTAGTGGCGATAAAAGCAGCGAAATCTAACCATTTTGACGCTGTTATCGCGTCATCAGATAACCGCCCAGCCTCCCTGTTTAGGGTGACCCGCTCCCTCCTTCATCTGGGAGTGCGGGATGACCCTTTGCAGGGTCGAGCTGAGGATTTTGTTCAGTATCTGCATGATAAAATCACTCAGATTCGGGAAGACTTGGCCGCTGACTGGGTTAGTTCAGACGAGATGACTGAGGCAGGTCTTGAGAGTGTTATCTGGGATGAGTTCGATCCTGTGGCTCCCGAGGACGTGGACAGGATCCTGGGACGGCTGAACGCAACCACATGTTTATTGGACCCGTGTCCCTCCTGGTTGGTGCTGGCTTCCCAGGAGGTTACACGAGGCTGGCTCCAGGGAATTATTAACGCCTCTTTGAGAGAGGGTGTCCTGCCGGCCGCCTTGAAAGAGGCGGTGGTGAGGCCCCTCCTCAAGAAGCCCTCTCTGGATTTGGCTGTTTTGGTTAACTATCGTCCAGTCTCCAACCTTCGGTTTATCGCGAAGGTTGTTGAGAGTGTGGTGGCGCGGCAGCTTCCCCAGTACCTGGATGAAGCTGTCTATTTAGATCCGCTCCAGTCCGATTTCAGGCCTGGATACAGGACGGAAATGGCATTGGTCGCGTTGGTGGATGATCTCTGGAGGGCTCGGGGTAGGGGTTATTCCTCTATCCTGGTCCTGTTAGATCTCTCAGTGGCTTTTGATACCATCGACCATGGTATCATGTTGCGCCGGTTGGGGGGATTGAGAGTGGGAGGCACCATTTTGCGGTGGTTCTCCTCCTATCTCTCCGACCGGTTGCAATCTGTGTTGACAGGGGGGCAGCGGTCGACCCCAAGGCACCTTGTTTTTGGGGTGCCACAAGGGTCGGTCCTCTCGCCCCTCCTGTTCAACATTTATGTGAAGCCGCTGGGTGAGATCATCCGTGGTTTTGGGGTGGAGTTCCATCAGTACGCTGACGACACCCAGCTGTACATCTCCACCCCAGACCATCCCAACGATGCCTTGGAAGTGATGTCCCAGTGCCTGGAGGCCGTGCGGGTCTGGATGGGGAGAAACAGGCTTCGACTCAACCCTTCCAAGACCAAGTGGCTGTGGCTGCCGGCGTCCCGGTATAGCCAGCTGGCACCATCGTTGGTTATTGGGGGTGAATCATTGGCCCCCACGAAAAGGGCTCGCAACTTGGGCATCCTCCTGGACTCACGGCTGTCTTTAGAAGAGCATACGACGGCCATGGCCAGGGGGGCTTTTTATCAGGTTCGCCTGATACGCCAGTTGCGTCCCTTTCTAGATCGGGACTCCTTACGCACGGTCACTCAAGCACTCATCACTTCTCGTCTGGACTGCTGTAACGCTCTCTACATGGGGCTCCCCTTGGGGTGCATCCGGAGGCTCCAACTGGTGCAGAATGCGGCCGCGCGGGGGATTATGGGAGCGACGGGGCGCTCCCATGTGATGCCTCTCCTGTGTGAGCTGCATTAGCTTCCGGTGGACTTCCGGGTGCGCTTCAAGATGTTGGTGATTACCTTTAAAGCGCTCCATGGCTTAGGGCCGGGGTATTTACGGGACCGCCTTCTGCCACCAACTGCCTTCCACCGGCCAGTTCGCTCCCACAGAGAGAGCCTCCTCAGGGTGCCGTTGGCCAGGCAATGTCGGCTGGCGACCCCCAGGGGGAAAGCCTTCTCTGTGGTGGCGCCTATCCTCTGGAACGACCTCCCCCCAGAGATACGAGTGATCCCAGATCTCCGGACTTTTCGTCGGGCCCTAAAAACTCATTTCTTCCAGTTAGCTGGGCTGGCCTGACCCCATGTTACTGATTTTAAATTTTTGATATTGATTTTAATTTGATTTTAAATTATGGGCCATATCTATTTAAATTATTTTAAAACTTGTCTTAATTTTTGTACATAAATGTTTTTAGTTGGCTGTGCACCGCCCTGAGTCCGGAAGGAGAAGGGCGGTATAGAAATCTAACCAAATAAATAAATAAATAAATATCTATATGGCAGTTTAGATATTTAGAAAGATTATCCTAGCTTCATTTCCTGTTTTCTACCATGATTATACTTTGAATTCCAGTTAATCTAAAACAGATTAACGATAAGAAGTCATTTTTTTCTACAAACTATCCAGTTTGTTCCATAGCCTGGAGAGTTCCTTCTTCTCACCTATCAAAATGTCAATCATCTCCCGCACGGCTTCTTAGAAGATCAGCTCTGTGGTTCCATATTGTATATGGAGATTTATCTTCCGTTTCTCACGGCTGAAGCTCGGAACGAAGGCAAACAACATTCCATGATAGTAATTTGTAGTGTAAAACCCATTAACAGTGATAGAATCCAGTGAGCAATTATTAACAATACTCATGTTTGAGGAAGATTGGGTGTAGGGACTCTGGGCAGCTACTATCCTAGCTCTACTATTGGTATTGTATTATATATAAGGACCATTTCTGTGGGAAGCCTAGGACTGAGGTTGATACACACACACACACAAAATACTTATTTGGAGGCAACTAAACCCACCACAAATTCCCCATTTGCAGCATCTGCTCCAGATGGAAAGCAAGAGTTGGAGATTCAAATCATTCTCTTCTCTAGGAATATGATTTCAGTATGTTTTTTTATGGCTTTGGATGTTTTTTAGCAAAGGGTCTACTAAGTAATAATATCTTGAACAGTAGTTCCCAATGTTGTGTCAGTGTCCAAGAAATCCCCCTTGTCCCTGCGGAAGGATTTGAAGATGTCAAGAATCCCAAGGGACCTAGCAGCATCAGGACACTGAATAGGGACACTTTGGGTGAAGTCCATTCCCTCCAACAACGTGGAATCAGAAGGTGGAGTGGGTATCTTAGTCCTAAACCAACTCCTAGACCTGGGGTCAAGAGTTTGACAATCTTGGTAAAGGGGGGAATAGAACAAAGAGAGAACGGACCCCTGCAACAATTAAAGAAAGGGAACTACATGTCAAGGATACTGGAATTAGGTCAAAGTCTCCTTAATCAGTCTGATTCTGCCTTGGGTCAAAACTGCTGGTTGTGTTTGTCTGTTAGTCCTTCATCTGTCTCTTACTGTATACTCTCATATACGGGTCAACACTGAGAAACACACTTTCAAGCAGCACACTTTCAAGCATCACCATTTTCTACAACCTGCATTTTATCATGCTGTTCCAGTTGAGCAAGATCTCTGGGAAAGGACAAAAGCTACCCTAGTCCTTAAAAGGGATATTAACAACAAAGCAGCAACATCAAAGGCAAGGAGATTTTTGTGGCACATTCGGGGGACTGGGAATGGGCCGCATCCAATAGTTGGCCCTACAGCCACCGGTGTAGAAAATACCCTCTCTGTGTGTAAAGAGACATCAGACATCTGGTAGGCCTGTAGGATCCCTGACAGAAGAACAATGTCCATCAGAAATATACTTTGGCCCTAGAATGAACCTTAAGGATGTAAAACTAACCAAAGATCTTTTTCCTTCTGCACACCACTCATTTCACCATAAGGTCACTTTCTCAATGCCACTAACTGCCATCATCACAAGATGGGGAGGAGGGAAGGAGTCCTGGAATGTATCCAAGGAAAGGTGTCTATTCCAGCCCCCTCGCTTCCCTATCTGGCTCTTCATTGGGTCCAGCACAGGTTTATGTGTCTCCTTTCCCCCTGGGAATACTACCTCCCGGTATCTTTTTGAAGGCCCAATCCTCAGAGATAAGCAAAAGGACCCTTCACCAGAAGTCCCATTACAGCCGCTGGCTGGAATGTTTGTGGTAGGGACTTTGGGGTCTGGACTAATGAAAAGAACCATTGGACCCATGCTTTCTCCATGAACACAGGCGTGTGTGTAAGGAAAAAAGGAGTATTCTTCTTATGCAGGAAGGATGCGTATTTGCAGCAGTGGTCCTACAAAATCGACGTACCTTAGACCTCCTAACCGCAGAAAGAGATGTGTGTATTTTTGGGAGAAGACTGTTGTTTCTATATGAATAAATCAGGTGTGGTCAGAGAAGTTGCCAAGGAATTGCAGGATAGGGCATCCAAGATAGGTCAGAGGTTACAAACAACTGACATGTGGGTGCCTGGATCCGGGTGGATTAAACAAATGTTATTCTTGTTGATATGTGCTGTGGCAGGCCTAGCTTTTATTCCTTGTGCAATCCCTGTGCTGAAACAGCTATCTATCAGAGCAATGAAAAGGATACCGACTGAAAAGGAATTAGTTGTGACAGAGCATTTTCTGGAAGATAAAAACTCTGAAACATACACATATGTAGAAATGGAGTCTGGGAAAGAATGGAGAGAGTACCTCCAAGATTAGGGAATGAAGATCAAGAAATACCTATCCCTTGCCTAGATTAGTCATATTGTACTAGATATTATATGAAAGTTTCTGTATTGAAAAAACTTTCAGAGGGGGGAATAATGTAAATAATGCGGGTTCAGCTAGATGGCCACTGAAGGGCCCTCTTTATTCACAGTATTGTTAAGAAAGAAAATGTGCTTGTTTGAGAGAAACGTGTTTGCTGGAAATTATATTAAAGGCAGTTAAACCCCATTATTGGTAATATATCTTCTGATGAGGCCTAGCTGTCACGGAAAGACAGCCATATAGAGAATGTCTGAAAAGGCTCACTGTCATCCACACAAAGACATGTATGGGGCAAAGAGTTAATTATCACCTAAGGACAGCAGTAAAAACTCCATTAGTACTTACAGAACTTAGGAAAGTGGTCTAGCTGAAAATAATCTTATAAACTAGAAGCTAATGGTTTAGTAATGAGGAAGTGTCCGTTATTTTATAACAAATGTATGGAACAACTATATGAGGTCATGTATTTGATACCAAATGTAATTTTACCATATATGGAAAATGTATTAGATCACCAACTCCTTTGTCTTGAAAACATATATAAGCAGTTGTGTCAAAGCTCTTGGTTGTTCAGACTTTCAGGTATGAATCTGCTCTGAACCTTGCGCAATAATAAATCTGTCTCTGGCTGACCCGGAATGTTGTTTGGTCCCATCATTCCATAACACTTTATCTGGAGCTCATCTCACCCAGCCCATGTAATGGCGGCTGAAGGTGAATCCAAAGGCTTGGCAGGAGAGACGGAGGGACTCCCCAGGTCTTCTTAAGTCCCCTTCAGACTCCACCAACTGGACTTGAGACTGGACTCATAAAAACAAAAGCATTTCAATTAAACCTTCTATACACAAAAACATTAAACCTCAGAAAGCTGGAAATAGTGAGAATCAAGGGACTCAGAATTGCAAATCTATCAAGGAAGGTCTGCAGATCCATGTTTCTATCTGTAAATCAATTGTAAGTCTTTAAAAGCCACCCAGTTTATTTCACAGCTTGGTGAGATCTTTTTTTCTTTAATCCTCTGCCAAAGTGGCCAGCAAGATTCCTCACTGTTTCTTTGAAGATCAGATTCGAGTTTCTACAACCTATTAGATGGGATTCGATTAACAGAGTTGGAAGGGACCTTGTAGGTCATCTAGTCCAACCCCCCTCCCCCCAGCATCATGGAGATTTATCTGTTGCTTCTTTTCAAATATACAGATTCAACTTCCTATGACTGAATCATTTTGGAGAGCTGCTGAGAAGAACAGGTTTTTGCTTGGCATCATATCCACTTCCTCTCACTGTGTATTTCGCACAGTAATAGACAGCTGTGTCCTCCGGTTTGAGATTGTTCATTTGCAGATAAAGCTGGCTTTTGGCATCATCCCTGGAGATGGTGAAGCGTCCCTTGACTTTGTCTGAATAGCCAATTGGAGTGGAACGTGTACCTATGTAGGCCACCCATTCCAGGCCTTTCCCAGGAGCCTGTCTCACCCAGTGCATTTCGTAGCTGCTCAAGGTAAATCCAGAGACTTGGCAGGAGAGACGGAGGGACTCTCCAGGTCTTCTCACATCCCCTCCAGACTCCACCAACTGTACTTGAGAGTGAACTCTTAAAAACAAAAGTGTTTCAATGAAACCTTCTATTTACAAAAAGGGAATATGGAAGGAAATTCCTTAAAGAGGGAAAAAATTACCTTCAATGAGCACTAACAAGGGCACTAAATTCAGCCATGGGATCATTTTTGCTCCCTGTAGTGAATCGAGGAAATTGAGAGGAAAGAATTCAGGAAAGTGCACAATCTTTGTGTTGTTGGGTATAGCCTGAAAAGGGAAATCAAGTGGATCCTTTAAAGGGGAAATTGTGCCTTGATTTGCATATCACTTGGGATAAAGGTTTCCTTCAGTGCATTGATCTCGACGTTTCTATGTCTTATTTTCACATAACATGCCACTCTTCATGAAAGTGAAGGCAGACTCCTTTTCTTTAAATTATAAAGTCATTGGAGAAACAGCAGGAAAATGAAGACTTGCTAAATTTCAGAAATTCTCAGAAATGATTCAAAAGGACAGGCCAGGGATATGCAATAAAAATGTTGGAAGGAGATATTTTGAGATAGAACATAAAAAGAAGATCACATCTGAATTCGGGAGGTTTTTTTCCCCCAACACATTTTCTCTCCTTCGTATGTGCCCTTGAATAAACCAACAATAAGTGAGTGCAAACCAAAAGTTGAGGCACCAATTTTTAAGAAAATTTGAGCTTTATACATTCTAGAAACTTCCTCTGGATACAAACACCGATGATTTATCATTTTATCAAAAATTCTGAGGTTCATGGTGAGGATTATAGCCTCCTGACATGTGAAATTTCCCTGAGAGCTTTCATTGAACTATTATGGAAACAATAATAAACAAATCATGTCTCAGAAATGAGACTATATCTAATGACCCTTGTTTTATTCCCTTTCCAATCCCCCACCCAATGTAGAGGCCATGGAGTTTTGTGTGACAATACTGGCCCCTGGTGTCCAAAGTGAGGAGGGGAGACATTTTCCTAATATTTCCTCAATATCTATATGGCAGTTTGGGTATTTAGAAAGATTATCCAATTGTAGTTTCAGTTCCTGCTTTCTACCATGATAGTAACAGACTATTTTTAATTCCAGTTTGTTTCTAAAATCATTTCCACATTGTAAACAGCGAAGGTAAAACTGGAGTTTTCAAGCTACTTTTTTTTTCAACTGTTGATTTTCTTCCAACAAACTCTCTAATTGGTTTCCCAGAACAAAAGAGTCCAAAATTCTCTCTGGATTTTGATGAATCCTTCTTCACTAATCCATTGTTTTGGGCTGAAACAAGTTGAAGAGCTGTTCTGAAGAAAGGAAGGTCCTTCCGTGGCTTCAGAATCAGAATACAGAACAGAATAACAGAATAACAGAGTTGGAAGGGACCTTGGAGGTCTTCTAGTCCAACTCCCTGCCCAGGCAGGAAACCCTACACCACTTCAGACAAATGGTTATCCAACACCTTCTTAAAAATTTCCAGTGTTGGGGCATTCACAACTTCTGCAGGCAAGTTGTTCCACTTATTAATTGTTCTAACTGTCAGGAAATTTCTCCTTAGTTCTAGGTTGTTTCTCTCCTTGACTAGTGTCCACCCATTGCTTCTTGTCCTGCCCTCAGGTGCTTTAGAATAGCTTGACTCCCTCTTCTTTGTGGCAGCCCCTGAGATATCGAAACACTGCTATCATGTCACCCCTAATCCTTCTTTTCATTAAACTAGACATACCCAATTCCAACAGCCATTCTTTATATGTTTTAGCCTCCAGTCCCCTCATCACTCTTCTCTGCACTCTTTCCAGAGTCTCAACATCTTTTTTACATCGTGGCGACCAAAACTAAATGCAGTATTCCAAGTGTGGCCTTCCCAAGGCCTTATAAAATGGTATTAACACTTCACATGACCTTGATTCTATCCCTCTGTTTATGCAGCCTAGAACTGTGTTGGCTTTTTTAGCAGCTGCTGTACACGGCTGGCTCATATTTAAGTGATTGGAATCCCAGTCTTACTCACCCTGAAGGTTACTGGGGAGTAACCAGGTAAAGATATTTATTTCTTTGATATGAAGTTGTAGCAGGAGCTACTAAGCAACTAGATCAAGGGAGGAAGAAAGTCCAAAATATATATATTTTTTTATTGAAAAAGTTTTAAAAGTTTTACATACATTTCCCCCCCTCCCCGACCACCCCCCCGACTTCCCAGAGCAAATACAAAATATAAAATACAGCTTGAATCCCCTAAATTCAACTCCATCTCTCACTTATCATAATCATTAAACAAGTAAATAAAAGGAAAGCAAGTCTTCTTTCTTCTTATTCCATCTAATTTAACAGAATTAGTATCCATTTATAATTGCAGCAGTTAATAAAACAGTTAAATATTACCTAATCAAACCTATCGTTACTCAATTTAACTAATACATACTTAGCAGATTATTAAATCTATACAGTTTAACAAGATATTTTATAACTTCTTTCATTGAAAACAAAAAAAGAAACCTCATTCAAAAACCCCAAATTTAAAATAAAATATTATATAAACTCTTCCGTCCTCCACTTTTAAACCATTAAGGTCCAATTATAGTTAAAACACTTAACTATTTCACAACCCAACACACCAGCATTGCAGTGATCTGTTTATTCTTCTCAAAATATTCCAATACAACTGTAGGTTACCTCCTCATCATCGCTCATCGCTTAGTTAACTGGCATTAAGCTGTTGGATGTTTTCTTCCAAAAGTTCAAAA
>WNWU01008906.1:5340-17779 GCA_012654045.1 Ptyas mucosa | reverse complement strand
TATCTTCCTCTTCTAATATAATCATGTAATGGTTCCCAAGTGTTATTGACAATATGATCACATTAATCTAGATAATTTTAGTTAAATAATTTGTACATAGTGACAAGGAAGAAATTTTACTGATGCCTTTTAAAGGTCACTTAAACTAATTCTCTTTGGCTTGATAGAACTCCATTCTTTTCTTTTCTTTTTTTTAATAGACAAACTTTATTAAATTTACAAAGATTAAAAACAATTAAAATCAAAATAAAATATACAAATATATTAAGCATCTTATATAATTACTTATTTCATTTCTATTCATTAACATTTCTCTATATATACCTTATCTATAAGTTATACATATACAAAATTAATCGCACAATTATCCTTCTGGCGGTTAAGTCTTTGTTGGTATTTGAGTATATCAAGCATATAGATATATTGTAACTGGTCATTTGTTATTTTAAGCCTCTAAATACATAAAAAAAAGGAAAAAACAAAAGAAAGAAGAAGATATGAATAAGTTAAATTTCAATAGTTATTGGTATTATTTTAAGTATTACCTTATCCACATTTGTTTTGCTTGACCCAATTATACCAATTATTCCATACCTTAAAGTATTTTGAGCTTTCTTTGTCTTGTAGTTTCAATGTTAATTGGTCAGATTCCGCACATAAATAAATTTTTTGAATTACCTGTTGTTCTGTTGGCAAATAGTCCATTTTCCAGACTTGGGCTAACGCTATTCTAGCAGCTGTGATAATGTGATATATTAAGTATACTGTTTCCTTTCTAATGTTTGGTTTATACATTCCTAACAGGAAGATCTCTGGTTCTAGTTCTAAGACTTCTCCTGTAATTTGGAAAATCCAGATTTTAATTTTCTCCCAATACGTCTTAATTTTAGGGCATAACCACCATGAATGATAGAATGTGCCTTGGGCCTGCTTACATTTCCAACATCTGGGATCTAAGTTGGGATGCATTTGAGCTAACCTCAAGGGGGCGAGATACCACCTGTACCACATTTTGAATTGATTTTCCTTATAGGATACTGATTTTGTTATTTTGATATTAATTTCCCAAATCTTTTCCCAGTCTTCTAATTGAATATTTTTGCCTATGTTCCTAGCCCAAGCAGTCATTTGTCCTTTAATTATGTTCTCCCCCAAATTGATTTCTAGTAGATATTTATATAATTTAGATAATGTTTTCTCTTCCTTCCCTTCCAGGAGTTTGTCTAGTCTATTAGGCCTTACGTCAATTCCTCCTCCTTCCCCATCTTTCCTAAATCTATTTTGTGCTTGGAGATACAGCCACCAATCCAATTCTATTCCTGTGTCTTTAAGTTCCTGACGTGTTTTTAGTAGTCCATTGGAATCTAAAATATCCCTATACCTTACATTTCTATGGGGGGAAATAGTGTTTGGGTGCATGGTTGCCTCCGCTGTGGACAACCATCCAGGAACCTTCTTATAACATCTTTTTTTTATTTTCAGCCAACTATCAATTAACGATCCCCTAATTATATGGTTTTTGAAATGTTGGAATGTCTTGTTCCCGGTGTTCCACAGGAAGGCATGCCATCCCATCAATAGGTCATGACCTTCCAATTTTAACAGTCGTTGGTTATCCGGATTGACCCATTCTCTTAGCCATGTCAAGGAGGCAGCTCTATAGTACTTCTCCCAGGCCGGGGAACTGAAGCCTCCTCTTGATTTATCATCTTGCAGTACGTTTAAATTTATCCTAGGTTTTTTACCCTCCCACAAAAATTTCAAGGTAATTTTATTCAAATTGGTAAAAAAATTTCTCTCCAACTTAACTGGTATATTTTGAAATAGGTAGAGGAGCCTTGGCAAGGTGTTCATTTTTAAAACTGCTATTCTTCCTAGGAATGAAATATTTAACTTTCCCCATTTTTCTAGATCCTTTTCAATTTGCTAAGTCAGTCCGTCATAGTTGTTTTTCTTTATATCGATATTCTTGGTTGTCAAATTTATTCCTAAATATTTTATTTTTTTTACTACTTTTAGTCCCGATTGTTTCTCTAATTCCTCTGTTTGCTTTATTGTTAAGTTTTTAGTTAATATTTTGGTCTTATCCTTATTTATTTTCAGCCCTGCAACCTTTCCAAATTTTTCAATTTCCTTCATCAATTTGGGTTCAGTTATTAGTGGATCTTCTAGGAAGAATACAAGATCGTCCGCGAATGCTTGGACCTTGTACTCTTCTCCTTTTATTTTAAGCCCTCTTATGTCTTTATTTAATCTAATCCTTCGAAGAAGGTTTTCTAGCGTCAATATAAATAATAGTGGGGAAAGAGGGCACCCTTGCCTTACTCCTCTGCCTATTTCAAAGAAGTTTGTTGCATCCCCGTTAATTAATATTTTTGCTTTTTGTTTAGTATAGATGGATAAAATTAGTTCTTCAAATTTCTCGCCAAATTTCATTTTTTTCATTTGTTGGGTCATAAATTTCCAGTTAACTCGGTCAAAAGCCTTCTGTGCATCTATGAAGATTAGAGCTACTTGTTTTTCGGGGTGTCTTTCATAGAATTCAATAACATTTAAAACTATCCTTAGATTATATTTTGTTTGTCGGCCTGGTAAGAATCCATTTTGGTCTGCATGTATTTTCCAGTTTAAGATTGTTTTAATTCTGGTAGCTAATAGATTCATAAAAATTTTATAGTCCGAATTTAACAATGAAATTGGTCGGTAATTTTTAATCTGAGTGGTATCTGTCTCTTCTTTTGGGATTAGTGAAATATAGGCTTCTCTCCATGTATCTGGAATTCTTGCGTGTTTTAATGCCTCATTGTATACCTCTAGGAGGATTGGATTCAGAATTTCATCAAACCTTTTATATAGTTCTACGGGAATCCCATCTGTTCCAGGTGTTTTATTGTTTTTTTGTCTTTTAATTGTCTCCTGTAGTTCCTCAATAGTTATCTCTCTATTTAGGGCCTCTCTATCCTCTTCTGAGATTTCTGGGAATCCTTCTTCCTCCAAATACTGTTTTATTTCCTCATTTGGTACCTCCTCTTGTTTGTACAAATCTTGATAATAATAGGTTACTATCTCTTTTTTTTCTTCCATACCCTTTTGTGACTTACCCTGTTTGTCGTGGAGTTGGTGTATAATCCTTTTTTTCTCTTTCCTTCCTTAACTTGTACGCCATCCACCTTCCTGGCTTATTTGCTTGTTCAAAATAATTTTGCCTTATATATTTCAGGGAGTTAATGGTCTTTTCCTGTTCTAGCAAATTCAATTTATGTTTAGCTGGCAGCCAATTAATTTTGGACTTATCGTCTCCTGGGTGGGCACTTAATTTTTCTTCCCACTTCTTAATTTCATCTTGTATAATCTTATATTCCCTTTCTTTATCTTTTTTTCTTTTGCTATTATAGGCAATGGTTACCCCCCTAATGTAAGCCTTTGTGGTGTCCCAAAGATTTTGTAGGGATGTTTGGTCCTTATTGTTCTCTTTAAAGAACCCTTCCAATTCCTTTTCTAATCTATCAGTATACTCCTTCTCTTTTATTGTCTGTGGATTCATCGTCCATCTACCCCTTCTTCGTGTTTGTCCTTTCCATTCTATAGTTATTGGGTTATGATCCGCCCACTCATTTATTCCAATATCCACCTCTGCCACTTCTTGTATTAACATCTTCGAAATCCATATCATGTCAATCCTTGACCATGACTTATGTGGGTTGGAGTAGTAAGTAAATTTCTGCTCTTTTGGGTTGTGGAATCTCCAAATGTCTATCAGATTTAATTCTTCTGTTAGGGTATAAAATGTCTTGGGTAATATATTTCTCTTTTTTCTATTATTATAATTGCTTTTGTAATCTTTTTTCAAATCAACTATTGCATTTAAGTCTCCCAATAAGCAAATAGAATCAATATTTTGCTCAATTATTTTCTCGTGAACGTTTTGAAAAAATTCTGTTTGTCCGTTATTCGGTGCATACAGAACTACCAACAGTACTTTTTTGTTTTTAATATTTATTTCTATTAACAGCATTCTCCCATCTGAGTCAGCATATATAAATTTGCTTTCTACTTTCTCATTAACATACACAGCTACCCCCCTTTTCTTTTCCTCAGCCAATGATGTATATTCCTTTCCTAATTTTTTGCATATTAAATACTTTTCATCCTCTTCTTAATGTGTGTTTCCTGTATACATATTATATCTAGTTTTAATCTAATTAGTTTCTTAAATATCTGGTGTCTTTTGATTGTTGAGTTAAGACCGTTAACGTTTAGTGAGAGGATTTTTACATTCATTTCCATGTCAATATGTGTTTCCTGTTACCTCTTGTCCTTCTTCTTAGCTTCATTCATTGCTCTTGTTGTTACTCCTTCGTCTTCCAGTTTTTCATTTCCTTCTTGTGTCTCTTTTCTGTTGTTTCTCCCCTCATAAGGTCCTTCTTCCTGTTCTGTGGCTTGCCTGGATCTATTTCTCTCTTCCAATTCTTCTCTCCTGCCATTCGTTTTTTCCGTCTCCATCACTTGGTTATAAAGATTTCGGGCTTTCTCTATGGTGTCTACCTTTATCTTTTTCCCCTGCCACGTTACTATCATCCCTTCCGGAATAATCCACCTAAACAAAATTCGTTTTTTATTTAATATTGTTGTGAGGAATCCATATTCTCTTCTCCACTCTCTGATACGCATTGGTACCTGTTTCAATATAATTACTTCTTTCTGTTTATAATATATTCGTTCATCTTTTATTAATTTGTATACTTCGTCCCTCACTCTTTTCCTTACAAATTGTACGTGGACTTCTTGGGGGAGTTTGTGTTGTCTAGCATAATTAGTATGGACACGATACACCTCTTCAAATTCCTTAATCATTTCGTCTTTATCCCCTTGTAGTGCATTTGCCAATATCTCTGCCATAACTTCAAATAAGTCTTCCTCTCTTTCCTCTTTAATATTCTGGAATCTCAAGTATAGATCTGCTTTTTCCATCTCAAGCTGTGCCACAGTACATTCCAACTCTTTATTGAGGGAATTCATTTTTCCATCTATCATTGCTATTTTCTCCTCTACTTGTACCGTTTTCCCTTCTATCGCCGTTATCCGTTGCTCATTTTTTAAAATTAATTATTGGAATAGGTCTACTTTTCCGTCTAATTTCTGGATGTCATCTTTAACAGCATTCTTGACCTCATCTAAATCCTTTCTGGTCCGTTCGTAGTTTTTTGCCATGCATTCCTGCATTTTTAACATAGTTTCCTGTATAGCTGATAGGGTGGTCTGCACGGTCTGCATCGTTAGTGTGGGGGTTTGTTTTTCTGCTGGGAACATGGTGTCTAAGGTTTTTTGAGCAATCGGGGAGGCCGTCGAGCCACCTGGTATTGTGATTGGGTTTTTTTCCAGTTTTCCCTGTTGTTGTTATTGTTGATGTCATTTCTTGCAAGAGTTTCTGTTTTTTTCTAGAATGGTCTCTATCCTTCTGCAGATCAGCATCCACTATTCTTATGTTTATTTCACATGTATTTCTACCTATTTCACTCTAATTCCATATATTATGAGGGAATTTATTTGTTATTGTGTCTATTTTATGTAGTCTTTGATATACTCTAAAGTTTTTAGTTCCCCCCCCCCTTTTTTAGAAGTCAAGAATGTAAATATGCATCAAACATAAAATTGAAGATCTGGATATATAATATATAAAAGCTTATGGATATAAATATATATATATATATATATATATATCTAAATATTAATTAGGTAAATATTACTTCTATATTTTTAAATCACAGTATAATCCTAATCAATCAAATAGTCTTAATGGTTAATTAATCAACAACTATTAAAATATTGATAATTCATCCAAGTTTTAAATAAAACAATTAATTCCTTAGAAAATAACTTATCATGAAATAATTTGAGGGAAAAATAACAAAGAAGGAGAACAAAAGAGCAATGAAATCTAATCAATACTTAACTCATTGTTAACAAATTCATGTTCTTAATTTTTTTTAATTATTCTATTACATTAAATATAAATTTATAGGTTAGCAGATGAAGATTTATAAAAAAATATATAATTCTTAAATACTGTATTATTATTCCTTATCCATATCACAAATATTTAATTTTGATATCACCCAGTCCAGTCTATAGTAGTATTCTCCAAGTCCAGTCACTAATTTCAAGATTCAAAGTCTGGTCATGGTTTACTAGAGTTGCTCCTTATTTTCTTAGTGCAATTAAACAGTCTTAGCGGAAAGGAACGTTTATTTTTCAGTGATCTAAGAAGGCTGCCACAGTCCCAAGGTGCGTTTTTCTTGTCTGTTTCTCTTTATTCAGTTTACTTTGCCCCAATAAGGCTTCTTTCAGTGCAGCTATCGTGTTATTTAAGAGTGATAAATTAATTCTCTAGTCTTATACTCAATTCTCTTCACACACACAAGACAGTTTTAATATTTCAGATCTTACGCTGAGTCACGCTGGCAGGTCAGGGGTTTTTTTGCCGCTTCTCCTCCTCATTGTGCCATCTCTTCCTTCCGCTGCGCTTCAGGGCTTTTTAAATCTCAACTCTTCTGTCGGCTCCTTATTGTAATGTAAATAGACAGTTTTCAACTCTTAATCACTGCTCACACCGCCGCTTTTCCCCCACGCTCACTTCCTCAGCTTCCTTCTTCTTGTGTGCTCAGACATTGGGTCTCCGGATCTGCCACTTCGGCCTCTTTCTTCCACGTCCAGATTAAGGGCTCTTCCTTGCTCGCCGGGGGATCGCACTTCCCCACAGCAGATCTCCGAAGTTGCCCTCCTTCTCACAGTCCTCGCTCAGACCGATCGCCCTTCTCTTTAGGGCTCTAGTACGCTGAAAATTGCCACGAGAAAGCGGAGCTCATCTTTCTCGTGCCGCTGCAACCCACGCCTTCCGCCGGAAGCCCCATTCTTTTCTTTTCATATGCTTTCACTTTGTAGGGGGGATAGGCAGCATAAAAATTGGTAAATAAATAAAATAAATAAATTCATCTTAAAGGAAAAAACTGAATAGTTAAAACTACACTGAAATGGATTTCCATGCAATGTTAATAGTAATATCTGAGCTCTTAAAACAATACAGCAACAAAACTTCTGTTTGCAGAGTATACTCATTATTTAAGCAAGATGGATATGTGGATGACCACTTTATGGAATCTATTTTGGAATTCCCCTGAGAGTTTCATAAGTTTCTGACTGCAAAAATGAATTCATTGTTATTTTATCACAAGCATGTTCTTTGCCTTCTCCCAAATCTTCTTTTTCTAGCTGTATTTTCTTCCTACTTCTTATAGAAACTAATATCCTTCCTCTCTCAATGAGGAACATCTATGAGATGAAATCACAAACATGTTTTCTTCTGATAGTTACTTATGATCACTTTGGGGAGCTAATTGAGAACTATATCATTATCTCAAGTGATGGTAATGTTTCTTGCTTCTGTTTGTATAAAGTTTCAGCGAACAGTTTCACAGTCAGAAACAGAACAGATAAATGTTAGAATTGGGCATGCCAGATGCTGGGCAAGGAAAGTCACCAATATTTCATTTCATTTTTGTATTTCTTCTGTGGATAGAGAGCAGGAAAATAAAAAATTGTTGAAGATGGATTGGTATAGGAAAACTAACATTAGATATTAATGAGTTAGAGTGGGATATTGAATTTTATTTTCAAGGAAACAGATACATTTTTATATTTGCAATGATTTTTTTGTTGCTATGTCTGCTGATGTTATGGCTGGTGTTTTTGCCCCAAACTGAATGTAAGATGCACCCCATTCTTTGCAACACGATTGATGCCCTCCAAATCCCACATGAATATTACCAGCCAGGTAACTTTGTCATTGGAGGAATCTCTTCTCAGTTCGTCTCCTTTTTCAAGGCTCTGTCTTTCCAAGAACACCCCAGATCAATGTTTATTGAAGATTCTATGTAAGGAATTTCTTATTTCAATGAGAGATCCAGGAGAACATTATCATATTTCCTAAGAAGAGAAAGAAAATCTTTCTCACCTGAACAAAATAGAGAATTTCAATAAGATCATGTTAAATGTATAGTTGCAGGTTTTCAAAATATCATATTCTCAATTCTGCATTTTGCCTTTCTTTTGTGAGAACTGCACTCTATTAATTTGTCTACCAGATCATGTTGTTTTCCGTATTTGTCGAGATTTACAGCTTCCTTAAATCCCAACTACTTTTCTGCATCATATGAGGAACTTCCTTCAGTTTTCCTCTATATTTGGATACAAATTGGTTCTTATATACTGCAGTTTTAATGACCATTGTATCTCTAAGACTTGAATTTCTCAAAATAAATGAAGATGTTTCATGTTCTCTCTTTCTCATAGTCCTTCCGTTTCTATCCCCTTTACTGTGTTATTTCTTGTTTCAAAGAAGTATGAGGTGATTATATTGATCAATAGGTCTTAAAAGTTAAACATAAGGGGTATTACAAAGCTGTACAAGTCAGCAGAGTGGGTTGCCCCAGAGTAGGCCAGGAAGATCCATATTCAGGTTCTGAAGTGCTTTTCTTAATATAATGTTTGTCATTGGGTTGCTATAGGGCTAGAAGAATATGAAAGGAAGAAAAATGAAAAAGTTTCTCATAAATAAATCTTGGGCCACATCCTCATGCATTTCTTATTTTTACTCTTGTAAATAAGGTCAGTTTGGTAATCTGAACCAAAAAGTGAATCAAATCATGATACTGAAAATGAACACATAATCATGATCCAAATCAAAGTTAAATTAAATTCACTAAAATCAGTAGGGCCTAAGTCATATCTACTATAAAAATAACTAGATGAAATATAAAAGGACAATTTTATCACAGGACTCTATAATTAACGACACTGTAGTTTCCTGCTTTCAGTTTTCAGGACAAAAACTCCAAAGAAAATAGCAACCCTGCAATAATATTTTAACTGTATTTTGTTGACTAATTCCTAGTGGCTGGATTCATGCATCCCATTAAGCAGGAAAAAGTCTTATCACTCTTTAATAATAAGACTGAGCCCAGCCAATTGCTGCTTTTCTAATTTATACACCATATTGTATTTTGCTGCTTCATAATTTGTTTCTCCTTTCAGACATATATTTTTTTAACCTAAGGAACAATTGGAAATGTGATTTCCTTTGGCACACAATATTATCTTCACCTAGAGACAGGTGGACCTTGTCCATTATTATAGACAAAGCATCTAAACAGCAAAGAAACCAATAAGAAGAGTCTCTTTCTCTCACTAACCTAGTCAAATAACTGGGGTGAATCTTTCATAACAGGAGAAAAATTACTTTCTGAAGCATTTCTTGATCATTTCAAAGTTATATATACTTTATTTCTAATGAAGTATGTGGTTGTTGGCACATCCTGAGTACCATTCTGAGAAACAGATGTCTCTGAAAGAAATGTGTGCTTTTGATTACAAATGTCTAGAATATTTTTTTAAAAATTTTTTATTATAAACTGAATACAAAAAAGACAAAAGGAAGACAATCACAAAACAAAATCACATACATACAACTAGGGTTGATTCAGCCCCCATATACATACAGTTCCTAAGTAACATTACATACCACAATACTCCACCTTCGATTAATTTTTCTACATTGCATCTTACACTTGTTAATCTTCTTACATCTAGTATTACTTTATATATATTTAGCTGAGTATCAACAAATCTATGCTATATGCTTTCCTAACATCTACCTCATGGCATTTTTACTTCTATCCATTTGTACCATTTATGCCAGCTTTGATTGAAAATTGATTCTTGTCTATCTTTAAGAATATATGTTAATCTATCACATTCTGCACACCACAAATTTTTTTTAATAATTATCTGGTCTGATGGTACTTCTTTCCCTTTCCAAAATTGCGCATATGCAATTCTAGCCGCAATGGTAAGTCGATGTCGTATTGGACCAGGACTTAAGTCAATGCCAGCAGCTCCTTGAAAGCCCAGAATGCTCTGGCCTCACTCTGCGTCCAGGACCATGGAACTTAGGCCCTCAGAAGGCAATGTAGTGGCTCCGCGACAGTGGACTTATGAGGCAAGAAAATGTTATAAAAGTTTAGTAAGCCCAGAAAAACCTGTAGCTCAGTCCTTTTTGCCAGTGTTGGGGCCTCCAGGATTGGAAGGGGCCAGGTGCAGACCATTGGCATCGACAAGGAAACCTAGGAATTCCACTTGTCGCACCCCTAGCTCGCACTTGCCAGCTTTAAGTTTCAGTCCCTTCTGCCAGAAACAATTAAAAATGAGATGGAGGCAGCAAACCAGTTCAGCTTCAGATTTAGCCGACATGAAGATATCGTTGAAATACGGGCTCACCCCTGGCAAGTTGTGTAAGAATCTCTCCATCAGGCTCTGGAAGATGCCGGGGGTGACACAAACTCCAAACTGTAGCCGGTGACACCAAAATGCACCTCGATGGGTGACTATAGTTTGCGCTTCTGCGGTGGCGTTGTCTACCTCAGGTTGTTGGTACGCTTGAGCCATGTCCAGTTTTGCAAAGATGGTACCACGACCCAAAGAGTGGAGGAGGTGCTGGACCACCAGAACCGGGTAGGGATTTGCCTGGAGATCCCGATTAATTGTTGCCTTGTAACCAGCGTAAATTCATATAAAGCCATCCAATCTTATTGAGATGACTATGGGCATCTCCCACCTGCCCTGGTCTACAGATTCTAATATACCCTGGGCTTATCAATCTCTGCATCAACTTTAGGACAGAGAGAGTAAAGGAAACCCTGGGCTGCTTAAGCCAAATGGATGCTGAGAATCCATATTAAAAGATATAGGAGCCCGTTTGTATTTTCCCAGATTCCCATTGAAGACATCCGAGAACTCTTTAATGAGATATGCGAATATGTCTGATGTAGTGGTATGGACGCCCATCACTGCCAAACCTAGGGCATCAAACCACTCTAGTCCCAGCAGGCTTGGCAGTGAACCATTGACCACAACAATTTTAAGGCGACTGGTGAAATTCCTGTAATTTACCTTAACTCTCCCACAACCTACTATGGGAATTTGATTCCCCTGGTAATCCCATAGTCTGAGCCTGCAGGGCCACAATCTACTCCTCACCAACCAGGGCATTAACAACTTAAGTGTGTTCCACGATATAATAGACACAGATGATCCTGTGTCAATTTCTATTCTACATGGCTTGCCCCCGATAAGTACTGAGTGGAATATCTTCTATTTTAAATTGGTGTCAGCCTGGTCAACTATTCCTTCTGGCCAACTGTACACAATTGTAAAACAGTCTCCGTCCAACTGTTCTAGCTTGTTTTGTGACCGGTACCCATGAGCGTTAGGTCTCGTTGGTTTAACAGCCATTGGTTGCGCTGCTCTACAGACCCTTGATAGATTCCCCCTTTTTCCACACCATCTGCAATCCACATTTTTAAAACGGCAAGCAGAACAGTGGTGGTTTCCACTGCAGCCCCCACATGGAACCTGGGTCTTCTTTCCCTCAGTAGCTCTGTCCTTCCAGGGGGAAGTTTTAAGGCATCTGATCTCTTCTTCCCTGTCACTTGCCTGGTCTGACCCCACTTCCTCATGGTGCACAATGGAAGATCTGTTCGCTGTTGCTGGGTTGACAGATTTCC
This sequence comes from Ptyas mucosa, assembly GCA_012654045.1. NCBI lineage: Eukaryota > Metazoa > Chordata > Lepidosauria > Squamata > Colubridae > Ptyas > Ptyas mucosa. Next base: position 6,161 of record WNWU01008906.1, on the reverse strand, counting down.
TAATTTCTGTAGCTGATTGATCAGATAACTCAGAGGCTCTAGCCTCATCGATTGCTGTTTGCAGCATTACATCAGTCCTAGCAAGCAGACGGCGCTGCAGCCGAATATCCCTGACTCCACAGATCAACTGATCTAACAGGATATCTTTCAGATCGCTAAATTCACAATACAGCGCAGCTTGTCTTAATGCTGCCGTGTATTGATAGTTTCTCCTTCCAGCTAATATCTATGTCTAAATGTGTGGTGTCTGGTGACTCTGGATGGCGATGGGGCATAGTGACCTTTTAAAATTGCCAAGAGAATCACCCATGACACATTCTGGATCTTATGAGGTGCCAATAAAGCTCGGGCATTTTCAAACATCTCATGCCTGCAGACGCTGAGAAATACAACCAGCTTCCTATCCCCGGGTAATCCCTTATAATTATTAGCTGACAGGAAACAATCAAAGCAGTCCAGGAAAGAGTCCCAGGTCTCCTGTATGTGATCAAAAGGAGTGAAAGTCAATAAGGTTGCCATTCCTGTCAAGACATCTTACACGGCTTTAAATGGTATGACTTCTTGTCGCCGTGGCTCAGCTCCGTGCAACAGGTCTTTAAAGTGACTTTGTTAACCCGGCCGCCTGAGGGGAAAATCCCACCTTTGTCACCAATATTGTAAAGCTTAAACAATAAGATGGAGGCATGGCAGGTTAACAATTAACACAACAGTAAAGTCTAACCATGACTTGCTCCTAACTTCTAACACTGGTGAGTGAGCGCTTTCCTCAGTGCTGACAGCTCTTTTATAGCAGAGCTGACAGCTCTTTTATAGCAGAGCTG
>WNWU01008897.1:0-10875 GCA_012654045.1 Ptyas mucosa | reverse complement strand
TAAGTTCTGTAAGTACTAATGGAGTTTTTACTGCTGTCCTTAGGTGATAATTAACTCTTTGCCCCATACATGTCTTTGTGTGGTTGACAGTGAGCCTTTTCAGACATTCTCTATATGGCTGTTCTTCCGTGACAGCTAGGCCTCCTCAGAAAATATATTACCAATAATGGGTTTTAACTGACTTTAATATAATCTCCAGCAAACATGTTTCTCTCAAACAAGCACATTTTTCTCTTACAATACTGTGAATAAAGAGGGCCCTTCAGTGGTCATCTAGCTGAACCCGCATTATTTACATTACAATGACTAATTAGCAGCTAATTGGCACTCGGGAATTTAAGCGAAGGAACAAAAGGAATTTTAAAACTAAAACTAAAGCCTTAAAAGGAACCTTTCACCGGGATTTAAAACTGGATTTGGATGAAATTAAAATAAGACAAGAAAAAAAGGAGATAGAGAAGTATTCTTTAAACAACAAAAGGATTTAATTTGGAGAAGAGGAAATAATCATTTTTGTGGATTTACAAAGGGATATTTTGTGGCATAAATGTACTAGGATAAAGAATGAGTTATTAAAAAATAAAAGAGAATAAATATGAGTTAAAACAGAAAAAATAGAATTTGAGGGCGAATTAAGGTGTTGTTTATATAAATAAGCATAGAAATTTTAAGACACAATTAAAAAATGGAAAAAGGAAATTTTGGCAAAAATTGTAACTGAGTATAATGTACTTGAATATGTTAAATTGTATAAGTTATGATATGGCCAATACTCTGTTCATAAAATATGCAGGGGGAAATGGGGGGGGGGGGGAATAAATAAAAACTTGATTCAATAATAATAATAATAATAATGACCTACAAGGAGAAGATATAACATGATATACAAATTTAACCATTTAATATGTAAATAAGAATAACAGAAGCACACAAAACAATAAAAAAACAATAAAAGAGGTACACAAATACTTACATAAGACTGTTAGTCGTCTTTAGCTTTAAGATTTCTCCACATAGATAGATAGAGCCTGGTGGCGCAGCAGACTAAAGCAGTGTTATTAACATTCAGCTGCCTGAAATTACTGCAACTTCTAATCTCACCAGGCTCAAGGTTGACTCAGCCTTCCATCCTTTCTAAGGTAGGTAAAATGAGGACCCAGATTGTGGGGGCAATAAGGTGACTTTGTATAAATATAAAAAAAAAGTATGAAGGCTATTGCTTAACGTATTGTAAGCCGCCCTGAGTCTCCGGAGAAGGGTGGCATATAAAATCAATTTTTTTAAAAAAACATAGCTATTTCAGTGGCACTCTCCTCACTTCCACTTTTCTTGCACCTGATGCACAGATCATTGGCTGAGCGATGGTGTTCTCTGAACCCCTTTTTCACTGCAGGAATAGGGTCCCATTTTGGAAGAAGTAGCCCAGTAACACTGATGGTCATGAGGTTGGTTAAATTGGAAACAGCTAGGTGACTTCTGCTCTCTGAACATATGAGGTTCATTTTCGAAAAACCCCTTTCCGCTTCTGCAGAACTTATTGCAATTGTTCTGACAATATCATTTGCTTTTTTAATACTGTCAGAAATTGCATACCTCTTCGAATCTTTTAACACATTCTCCACAAAATCTCTATAGTCGTTGATGTCAATGTTGTAATTGAAAATGTCACCAAATGTGCACAGTTGTTCTTCAGCTGCTGTCCATGGAACGACTATTTCCTCAAAATCCCAGTACTCTGGCACCAAAAACTGTAGAAACTCTAGTTTATTTGTGGTGTCTTACAATTGGCTACCAGTTTTTAAATGTTCACAGTCCATCAGTCGTTTCTGCAAATTTTTTATGATACTTTGTAAAAGTCTTTCTCGATGAAGACCAACAAATTGATGATTTTCTATGAATTTTATATTTCTGAAGATTTCTGAAGTAATTAGTCCTTCAACTTTTCTTTCATATGGGCCCTTTCCCTTTGTTAGCAGTTCAAATGCTTTTATTGATCTCCTCACTAGTTTTTCAGCCTTTATTATGTCCATATTGCGTGCTTGCAGTGCAGTTGAAAGAAGTGAAATTTCTTCCAAAATGTCTATCATCAACGCCAAATCATTTAAGAAATGTTTATTTTTCAGACGGGCAGCCATACCTGAGTATTTTGTATTCCCATGAAAATATTGATGTAGCGCAGGATAAGCACGCCACACAGCTATGATTGCCCATAAACTACAGGCAGCCCATCTTGGCCCAAAAACTCGACCAATCCTTATGATGTTAATTTCAAGTTCTTCAGATATTTCATCAAGTTCAATTTGGTTTTTATTGAATTGCTGGAAAATGGAGCATATCTTATCAATAAATATTTTAAAATGATTTACTTGCTTTATTTCCTTTATGGCGTCATCTAAAACAAGTTGGAGGCAATGGTTCAAGCAGTGCCATATGATGATGTTTGGAAATTCTTTTGCTATTCTGGTGCTCACTCCAGATTTTCTCCTAAGCATAACGCTGGCACCATTAGAGCAGAACGCTATTAATTTTTTTTGTAGGTAGTCCTGGGTATATCCAACCTTATGTAAACTTTCAAAAACTGCAGAACATATTGTTTCTGCATCTTGTTTCCTCAATTCAACAAGCTCGACAAAAATAGTTGGTGGGTCCTCTGAGTCCTCAACTTTTACGAAAACTATCAGAACTGGCTTGCAGGATACTGTTGAGGCTTCATCAATGATCAGACATATTTTCAGATTCTGTGCAATGATGCTGGAAAACATTTGGGTTTTAATTTCGTTTGCAATGCACTCAACTATTTTCACAACCATTGGCCTTGAATGCAATCCTACTCCCAGATCTACTCCATTTTCAGTTTCTATTCTATCAATTCCTCTATGCTTGAAATTGGTCTGCATGCTTTTGCCAGGCTGTAAACAGTTTTGAACATTTTAGAAGTGGTGCCAAATTGCCTTTCAGAAATCTTGTCCATTGCTTTTGTTATGGCTTCCTGCTCAGCTTGTTTTACGTTGTCTCTACAAATGGTGTGCGATTTTGATACAAAATGTTCTCTCATTTTCTTCCTTAGAGATGCCTGGTGCACTTCCTTGTTTTTCCCAGCCGGCTCAATCTTGAAAAGCTTCCACTCTTTGGACACATGAATACCACTCTCTATTGCGAAGTCATGTTTCGCACAGTACTTACAACCTAGTTTCTTGTTTGAAACTTCCAACCCGTCATACTTCTCTTGGAAGTAGCTGTACTGTTGCATGGTCCAGCAGTCTGGAAGAATGCTTCCAATTTCGGGTGCAGCGGGTGACTCTATACTTGATTTGCTGCTTTCTCCGGTTTCAGGTGGTGGTGCTTGTGGCACTGGGGATGGTTTTGGTTCTACTTCTGCTGGCTATTGTTCACATTTTAGTTTCTTGGCCAAGAAACCCATCAAAGTCTGTTGCCTTTTCATCCTTCCTGTTAAAGGCGACAGCTACTGCAAAAAGAAAAAAAAGGAGCTTTGTTAGCTGATGACACAATGTAAAAGCACACAAAAAGTACAAAAAGCTCAAAAACCAACTTTCACACTTTACACACACACAACACAAGACAACATACCACAACTGACTCACACACAATGTAAAAGCAGCTGCGCTTGACCCAAAATGGCCCCTGCAACAAGCAGGAACCTCACACAGCCACGAAAAGCTCAAAAAACAACTTTCACACTTTTTCCGCACAAAATGCCACATACAGCTTTGTGAGATTATGTGTGTTTGTGTAGTTAGAGTGAAACACTACAGAAACGCACCAGATCTCAGAAAGCTGCACAAATATTTTATTTTATTATTTTATTTTATTTATATTTTTAGATAAAAGCAGCTAAATTTAAAACTTCATAAACTTTAAATGGCTATGTCTAAAAAAAAAAACCCTCCTTAAAAAAACCCCCAATCCGAGCAAGGCAAGGTCCAAGCAGGCAGGCGTCAGCAAACTTCTGGACAAAGTAGCTGGGCCGCATAGAAAGGGGAACTTATATAGGCCGGGGGTGGGGTGGGTGGGCCGGAAGCGTCGAGTGGCGGAAAAAGCGAGTGGCGGAAGCACCGAGTGGCAGGAAAAGCAAGCGAGCCAGAAACAAGCAGCAAGCGGGCGACCGGGTGATTGGGTGGGCATGGGGGGGGGGGGGCAGGGATTTTTGCTACCAGTTCTCTGAACCACCTACTGCCATCGCTACCGGATTGGCTGATCCGGTCCAAACCGGCAGCATTTTACCCCTGATCTGGGCCCATTTCCCATCGAAGCTGTGATAAACCTGGTTGCCTTCTGGCTAACCCTGCCTGAAAGTATGAGGATCCACCCAGTCCCTACCATCTTGCTGCACCACCAACTGGTCCCATGGCCACACAGGGACATCCAGAGTATGAGATGGACAGCATTTGGGGTTCCTGTTGGATGCAGGGATGCTTCCAGTACCTGGTGGCTTGGAAGGGCTATGGACCGGAGGACTTCATGTTGGTGGCTGCCAAGGATGTGCATGCCCCTCATCTGGTTCAGTTATTCCACATCAAGTACCTGGAGTGCCCTGGTCCACCTGGTTCCAGGGGAGGGGACCCTGCGGGGGGGTAGTGTCATGGCTCCATCGAATCCCAGTTCAGAGGAGGAGGGGGAGCTGGAACTGGGACCATCCAACGGGGATGGCACGTCTCCCCTGGAATGTCTGGAGAGTCCAGGGGCTGAAGACAGGGAGCTGCCTGCTTTCACAGATGCAGGGGAGAATTGGCTGCAGACAGGTGATGAGAGACAACAGATCTCCTCTGACAAGGAACAGCGGCCTCCTCCATCCACTCCAAGGGCACAGAGTCAAGGTTCCGACTGATGAACCCACCTGAGTCAGCACTCTGAGACAATCAGATTTCTCAAAGAACTGTTTTATTGAGTACATCATTTTGGCACACATGAAAGCAAAACCAGCTCTAACTATTTCCAGCGGTTTTAGTATAATGAAAGAATAGATAATTCCCTCCCTCATTGTCACAGGTCACATTGTCCAATTAGGTGTTCTGGCGCCTCTTTGGCAACTCCCCTTAGTCTCTGGCCAGCACCTGTTGAGTTGACCTTGGTTCCCACGGGATGATCTGTTGTTGTTGTCTGGTCTGACATTCCAGACCTCTGCCCCTGACACTGTGTGGCAAGCTGAGAAATGGAAAGATGGCTGCAGCAGGCCTGATCTGTTTCAAAGTTGACAGTTGGATCCCTTGAGAAAGTGAGAAGCACTTGGAAAGCATCAATCACACACACACATTCATTCCCCTCCGTCCCTAGGAAGGTCCTTTGGGTTTCTGGGGGTACTTCTCTTGAAACTTCCTGATCAATCGATCTGACTTCATATTCTGCGCTTTCACCCATCTAGCTTCTGACATTGGATATCCCTTCCATTGGATTAGGTATTGGAGTTTGCCTTTGTATAACTTGGAATCCAGAATCCTTTTAACCTCGTAATGTGTCTCCCCTTCCATTGGGACCTGGAGCTACTGACCTCAGTTCTGACCCTACTTAAGCAAATTGCAGTGGAACACCGGGTGCACATTTCCCAGTAGGTGTGTCAGTTTTAACTCCACTGTCACTGGGTTTATGATTTTCACTATGGGGAAAGGCCCTATAAATTTTGGAGCCAGCTTTCAGCAGGGTAGCTTCAGCTTCAGGTACTTTGTGGATAGATACACTTTCTCTCCAATGTGAAATGGTCTCTGGGGTGACCGCCCCTTGTCTGCCTGCACTTTCTGAGTCTCCGTCGCTTTGGCTAGCACTCGTTTTACATTTCCTCATGCACTTTGCAAAGAACCCACCCATTCTGTTAAGCTCACTGAGGAGGGGGTTCCTGAGGGAATTCTGGCATGGGGACAAACTCCACCCCCATAGCTATCTTGAATGGGGTAAGCCCCGTGCTGCTATGTACCGCATTATTGTATGCAACCTCAGCAAACGGCAGGAGAGCTGCCCAGTTAGACTGCTGGTAGTTGACATAGCATCTCAAGTTCTGCTCTATCATTGAGTTCACTTGTTCTGTGGCTCCATTCGTACTCAGATGAAATACAGAACTAAGCCCTTGGGAGGATCAGTTTTATAAACTCCCTCCAAAACCTGGCAGTGAATTTGACTCCCCAGTCTGAGATGATTCTCTTTGGCACCCCGTGCAGTCGATAGATATGCTGCAGGAGCAGCTTGGCCAGTCTCTGGACAGATGGGAGGCTCAGGTAGGCTATGAAGTGGGCTTGTTTGGAAAAGAGGTCTATCACCATCCAGACCACAATGTTCCCCACACTTTCTCGGAGTTCAACTATAAAATTGAACTCAGAGCCTGAGTGGCGTAGGAGGCTAATGCCTCCTACTAAGGCAGCATTTAACATCCAGCTGCCTGCAATTACTGCGAGTTCAATTCTCACCAGGCTCAAGGTCGACTCAGCCTTCCATCCTTTCTAAGGTGGGTAAAATGAGGACCCGGTTGTGGGGGCAATAAGCTGACTTTGTATAAATATACAAAAGTATGAAGGCTATTGCTTAACACATTGTAAGCCACCCTGAGTCTCCGGAGAAGGGCGGCATATAAATAAAAAATTTTTTAAAAATCCATCGCTATTTCCTCCCAGGGCCGGGTCGGCACTGCCACTCACTGCAGCAGCCCTGGGCTCTTTCCTGGTCTTTTCTTCATCACTGCACACACGGCACAACTCTTCACATAGCTTTCTATGTCCTTTTTCATTTCTGGCCAACAAAATTGTCTCTTCACTAAGTGTAGAGTCTTTAAGAAGTCAAAGTGGCCAGCTTGCTTGGTGTCATGACTCCATTGTAGGACTTGGACTTGTAGGGTGCTAGGGACATACAATTTGTCTCCTTTCCATGCCAGTCCCTCTGTCGATGTCAGCTTTCCCACATGGACTTTGAACTACGAATCGGATTGCAACTCCCTTTTTAGTTGTTGGGTTAGCTCGCTGCCAGGGTCCAACAGCCTCCTCCTAGCCTGCTGCCTCGTGGTCACCTGTGCTGCTTTCTGGGTGGGGGGGAATGATGGCGTTTACCACTTCCTCCCAGCTGCTATTGTATTGTGGCATGCGGGACAGGGCATCAGCTAAAAATATCTTCCCCCCTGGGATGTACTTCAGATCAAAGTTGAACCAGTTAAAGTACTGTGCCCACCGGACTTGCTTCAATGAAAGTTTTGGGAGGGGTCCTCAGTGCCTCCAGGTTCTTATGGTCATTTCACACTTCAAAAGACACTTTACTCCCCTCAAGGAATTGGTGCCAAGTTAAGAGGGTCCATCTTACAGTGAATGCTTCCTTTTCCCCCATGGCTCAGCGCCTCTCCATTTTGCTGAGTTTTCGTGAGGTGTAAGCGCATGGTTGCAGTTTCCCCTCTTGGTTTTTCTGGAGCAGCACTGCCTCCACTGCCACATCGCTGGCATCTGCCTGAATGACAAAGGGCTCCTCGGGGTTGGGGTGTTTTAGGACTGGTTCCTCAGCAAACAATCTCTTCAACTCCTCAAAAGCCCCCTGACACTCCATTGTCCAGTTTAGTGGCTGGCTCAGCTGAGATTTTCTTTCCCCCTTTCCCATATTCAATAGCTCGGTGATCAGCAGCGCGATCTTGGCAAAGGAGGGGATGAACTGCCTGTAAAAGTTTGTGAACCCCAGGAAGCTCTGCAGTTGCTTTCGGGTCCGGGAGGCTTGCCACTCAAGTATGGCTTTTACTTTCTCTGTGTCCATCTCTACTCCATCGTTTGACACTCGGTGCTAGGGGAGGAGACCTCTATGATCTGGCGCACCACGCTCGACTTCTCTCGCCCCTTCCGCTGTGGCTTCTTCAGCTTGGGAGCGGGTGCCCCACTCCTGGTCGAGCATTTGGCTGCCCTATGGCCCCGCTGGCCACATCAGAAGCATAGGACAGCCCCGTGGGCTGGGATGGCTGGGGAAGTGGCCACCAGGGCAGATGCCGACCTTCATGCCAACTTGCACCACTCTTGGCTCTTCAGCTTCGACTCTTCAGCTTCAACTCTAGACAAGAACCTCACTAGGGGGTTCATCCAACCTGCCCGCTTGCAGATTGCGGCCCCTGTGTTATTTAAGGAAAAGAAGGAAGGAACAATGCACTTGTGTGTGGACTTCAGGGGAATCAACAAGGTGTGCATAGAGAACATGTACTTCCTTCCCCTTATGAAGGACATGTTAGCCCATTTGGCAAAAGGGCAGTTCTTCACCAAGTTGGACTTGAGGGAGGCATACTACCGGGTGAGGATTAAGGAGGGGAACAAGTGGAAGACCGCCTTCAACTGCCCCTTGGGGAGTTATCGGTTTCGGGTGATGCTATTCAGAGTACGGGGGGCCCTGCTGTCTTTATGCAACTGGTGTCGAGCCGCGGCCAGGGCTCACCATCGCTAGGGAGGGGATGGCCGAGATGGAGAGGGTGAGGTTACCCTGAATGGAATCCCTGCAGCGAAGCACGGCAGGACGGAGAGCTCAGCGGCTGGCGTTTCTTCGTGGTGCCCTCTTGTGACGCAACAGAGCGCACGCCACTGCCAAACAGCTGTTGGGAGGGGGGAATTTCCTTTTGAACACCGGATGGTGGGTTGTTAGGTTTTACTGTATGTATAAATAGCACTGCATTGCAAGCGCCTGTAGCACTGACTTTAAAAAGCATTTCCAACTTGTTTCTTTACTGCCGCCCTGCTGGCTTTCTATCTCAGTAAAACACTGCACCTTACTTCCTGGTTTGGCATCTTCTTTGCTGCTGCGGGATCGGCTGGAGTGATGAGCTGAGAGAAAGTCAGCGCTCTCCCCCCCCTCACTCGCTACCCTCATTGTTTTGTTGCTTAGTGAAGGTTTGTCCCCTATGGCGGAAGGGATGGTCCCGGGTGTGCTGGAGCTGGCGGTGACCATTGAGGCCATCGTGGAAGAGGTGCTCAGGGAAGGGGGGGCCACCAGAATGCTCAGCCCAAATAGCCTGTGGTCAGGTCCAAGCAGCGACAGCCTATTGAGGAGGATTGTGGTGGGATCGCTGGGACGCGAGACAAGGGGCTTGGACGTCCAGAGCAAACCCATGGAGGGGAGTGGTGGCCGAGTTCCACTCTTGTTGAGGCAAAACCACCGACCCCTTCGCTTTTCGGTCCTTCGTTTAAAGGCTGGAGAGAACAACGCTGGACTGATGACGAGGATGCAGAATGGGGGTTTGCCACAATAGGTCCTAGTTCCAGCGCCATGGAGGCGCTTTGTGACCGTTTTGGGGAGGGGAGTTTCCGGGATGCCCCCTCTTGGCAGCCCTGGGTCACGGGTACCGAATCTACCCAGGGTTTGTCGTGGCAAGAGACGGGCGTGTCCGGGTCCAGTTCAGAGGTCTGGTTTCGCCTGGCCAGTCCAAAGTTCTGGAGTGAGCCTGAGCCGGGTCGCACAGAATCAGAGACTTGGGAACAGAACAAAGACCTCCTAGGGGGAGTCACACGACCGAGCTCCTGGCCTACAGCCTCTCAGAAAAGAGATAGGGGCTGAACAAAGAACCCAGCATGTTGCCGGGGATCGGCCTTGCCACCCCGAGAGGAGGGCCGTTGGGGATCGAAGAAACACCGGGGAGCATAGACCACCCGACCCAGTTCCAGCATGGCTACCAGGTCTGGGTCCGTGGTTTCCCCAGCCCAACTGCCCCCCCACAGCAAGCCACATTCGACAGAAGCCCAGACCGTGCGGCGTTGTTCCTGAGCCAAGTAATTAGCCAGTTTGACCAACATGGACGCTGGTATCCCTCGCAATGGGCCATGGTGGTGGCTATAACAGCTGTGTTGACCGGAGATGCAGCGGACTGGGTGGCCGGGTTGCATCGTAACCACGCACAAGAACTGGTAGACGTGGGCAGGTTTTTGGAAGCCCTTTGGTCAACTTTCGAAGATGAATCAAGTGTACAAGTGGCAGAAGGGGACCTGGTGGCTCTCAAACAGGGCGGGGCTCCAGCCAAGGATTACGTTCGGGACTTCCGGAAGCTCACCAGTCGTTTGGTGGACTGGCCAGAATGAATGTTGGTACAACAGTTTCGTATGGAGTTGGACCTTGAGTTAAGACAAGCCTGTGCGTACCGAGGCTTAGCACCGTGTTTAGCTGTATGGTTTAGAGCGGCTATAGAGCTAGACATTGCCCTTTGAGAGTTCTGGCCTTGCCAGGAGTCTGCTGTTGTTCAAAGAAAGTTTGTTCCAGAGAGACCCGCAGAGAAACCCCAGATGGTGCGGGTTCCAACCCCGTCCGCCGGAACTAGTCCTGTCATTAGGTCGCAATGGCCGGCCTTCAGGTGTTTTTTTTTATTTTATTTTATTAAGACAATACAAAAAGACAATAAAAATGAAACAAAATCAACAAAAATACAAACATTCCCTCCACCTACTAAACTCACCCTACATTACATATATAAGTTTTTTAGTCATCTACAGATTGTACCATAAACTTTATAACATTTGCTTAATCGTTTTTCATATATTCCAATTTCTAACTGGATGTGTTAGAGTTATAGTAAATTTAATCTGTTTTTCATCTCCTCCACCTCTATCTATCTTTTTTAGTGTATTGCTATTTTGCTTTCAAGCCATTGATACCATTTGTGCCATATTAAATAATCTTCACTTTCTTCTTTATCCTGGAGTTCCACGGTTAATTTGTCCATTTCGGCACATTCATTTATTTTAGAGATAATTTTATCCCTGTTCGGGATTAAGTCTGTCTTCCAGTTTTGGGCATTTCCACCAGGCGTGAAAATATGTTCCCTTTTGGGTTTTGCACTTCCAGCACAGTGCGGATGTATTTGGATGAATTTTGGCTAATCAGGCCAGTGGTAGATGCCACCTATAAAACATTTTAATTAGATTTTCCTTATAG